>PVJH01019972.1:0-41625 GCA_004026705.1 Nesogale talazaci | reverse complement strand
CAGTGCATTAAGAGACAGAGACTCCTTCCTAAAAGAATGAATGTAATACAGAGGGCAGCACTGAAGACATAGGCTGGGGAGAGTGACTGGTTTGTTCTGACCACAAGGGAGGAAACTAACAGTGAGAGAGCAAGAGCCAGAGGGAGAACCTCATACTGTCCACCAAGCCCTGATGAAGACATTCCTGCTTCAAGCAGCCAATGCACAGAGAGGGCCTTGTAGGGCCAGCCCCTTCCTGAGACACACCCCCCCACCCCCCACCCCACTGGAGAAACTGCGGAGAGTCCAGTGCGATGCCCTCACTGGGGCACATGAAAGTGGAGACACAACAGAGCAGCATGAGGAGCAAAGTCACAAAGTCCCCAAAGAATGCCCCCAAATGACTTCTGACTCCAGGGGGCAGTAATTGGCACCTCATCAGACCTAGTTGAAAGACATTCCTAAAAATCAGCAGCTCTCCTTCTCTACCTCACCTTCCCTCCACCCATCCAGTAGCTTCACTCTTACTACTGGCCCCAAGGGTTCATCTCTCCTGGATTCTCCATATTTCCAGGTCCCATCTCCACCAGTGTACCTCCTCCAGTCCTGCTGGATTTGCAAGGTAGATTTGGGACCATGATAATTGGAGGGAGAAAGCCCTCAGGGACTAGAGGAAAATTTTATGTTTCTTTGCCACCTCACTGCACCTTGACGGACCTGTCTCCTCCCCAGGACTCCCCTGTAAGGGCATGTCCAATTGTCCAAAGTGGGCCTTGGGTTCTCACCCTGCTCTCCCCCTCATTTGTAGTGATGTGATTCTTCTTTTTGATGCTTGATATCTACTCACTTTGACCCCTCGTGATCACACAGGCTAGTGTGTTTCTTCCATGTGGGCTTTGATGCTTCTGGGCTAGATGGCCACTTGTTCACCTTCAAGCCTTTAAGATCCCAGTTACTTTATTGTTTGGTAGCTGGGCACCATCAGATTCCTCCACTCTGTCTACCTCTGCTCCCTTTTGTCTTCAGAGATCATGTTGGGATGGTGGACACTTACTTATATGATTTTTGTTCTTCGATGCGTGATATCTGTTTCTTTCTACACCTCATGATCACACAGGCTGGTGTGCTTCTTCTATGGTGGGCTTACCTGTAGGAACCCCCAATAAAATGATTTCTTTAAGTGGAAGAAAAAGATATTGTAGAGGGTAGACCGTCAGGGACGCCTGACCCTAGGCCTTGAGTGGAGAGGAGAAGGTAAAGACAGGTAAGACAAGAAAGCTTTGGGAAGAAGTGAGAAATGCAAAAGAAATATTTAGCTGTTTTGGAGCTTTTTGCAGTTACCATTTAAATTAAATTTTTTGGAAAAGTGCGCTCTTAGAAGGTAAAGTTTGAGTGGGCATGTATATAGTATCATAGAGGACTGTATTTAGATATTCAAAATATTATAACTTGTTATACATTTTAAGTAGTTATTTTGGCTTTGTGTTGATTTATGAAGGCAACCACTTTGGCCCATTTAAATGAAATTTCAGGTATTTTCTTCAATATTCAAATGAATAAATTTACGGTGCAAGGCTCTTGCATGCAATCCTAATCTGCCTAATCCCATGGAACATCATCTTTTCTGTAGCCTCAACCACAAGTGGCTGAAGAAGATTGCTCTGAGTGCCATATTAGCAGTCTGCCATGGTCCACATTTCAGGGCTGGACTACACTGGGTATAAAATTATAAAAAGGAGTATTTTTGTGTCACAGAGTCAAGTTGTCCTCTACTAGCCAAAAGACTGGTGCTTTAACTCCATACAGAGGCTACTCAGGAGACAGGTAACACCCGTCAAACCCTCAGTCTAGCTCCACAAGGCCTTCGTGGGAATACGCTGTGTCAGAGACAACTCAGCTGGGACCAACAATTACCAGTGTCCAGAGAAGCTAGGAGTACAACACTTGTCTCCTGCCGTCACTCTCTCAAATCAAATCTGCATCTTGGATTTTCTGACTGATATGTCTTCTTCCTTTTATATCAAGTTAAAACTTTCTATCTCACCATTTTGTAATCTCCATTTAGTTTCTTTGATTTAATGTCCAAAAAAATAAAAATTGAGACTTTCTGATATCTAACATGCTCCCATTAGTCAATATAATCATTAAGATGCTCAACTAAAGTGACTGACTTCTACCAATATTAACAATTGGAAAATATGTTATTCTTAAAAGATAAAAGATCAGAATCATGATCACATGGCTAAAGATATTTTAAGCAGTGAATTTAGAACAATATTGTGATTGTATTTAATAAAACATAATGAACTACAACTTTCAAATTAAATTCTTCTGAGACTTATTAGTATCAATTGTAATGGTACATTTTTTATGTGGACACTTACTAATTGAGACAAAAGCTATTGATGCGTTTCTTATATGCCACTAGAGAGCAGTGTGTAAATTGCTCCCTTTTCTGCTGATAATTGGTCAGATGATCCCTGTAGTCCAAAGCTCTTTGGTCTATTTATGGGGGTTATTAACAAGAATAAATTTAACTAATTAAAACAAAATGAAAGAAATTTAAAAAATGCAAAGGTCTATAAAATCTAGAAGTTTAAGTGTTAGAAAGAGTGTGTCTTTCACAATGTGTTACCTGAAATGCCTTAATTGCTAAAGCTATCACAAAAGACAAAGCTGATGGTTAGCTAATATTTGTTTTTTTTTTATAGCTGAGACATATTATTTTTCAAAAATAATTAATACAAGAAAATGTTATAAGAATGTTTTCTTGTTGGCCGTGTAATTGAGGCAGCGCTGACACAGTTACCACAGAACTATGTGCCTTCTGATCTTGCACCATTTTTTGCCATCTGAAAGTGGAAGTCCATTGAATATTTATGTTATGCTATAAATTCTTGATATTATAATTGTTCAGGAACCCATTTTAAGGATATGTGCAGGCATGTTACTAGAGAAACAGGCTATGTAGGTATCCACACACTCTAAGAAAATCAATTCAAAATTGCATAGAAAAAATCAAAAAGCTAAAGCAAAATAAAGGTGTTATGTGACACCAATCAAAAATATGTGTAACAAAAGCATGCTCTCCCTATCTTGAACATTTGATTGAGATACTGTGACAACACAAATTTAACATTTTTTTTATCCATTCATAGGCCAAACAAAACAGGAGAAGTTTAGTAACTTAATTTAAGGAAAGTTAGATTTAATTATAAATTACATTGAACCCTTAGAAACAGAAATTTCCCAGTGATGTAGAATTACCTCCATTTAGCATTCTTCTTTCTACATATGTGCATATAAATATATGAAATAACATTTGAGCTATGGTGACTTTTTGCTCCATAAACAACATGCAATTGAGCTTCAAACAGTCATACAACTCTGAGATGGGGATCTAATATTGTCTGTCAGTTAGAAGTGAGGACTTGAATTTCAAAGGCACTGGATGGGTATAGTAAGAGAAGGTCATTTGACATCTACACAGGGTTTCTTTCTAGCATGGCTTTCTTTCTGCTCCCCCATCTCTGGTCCAGGATTTACTATCACACTTGATTTTTCTAGGTTGCACATCTCCCAACCATTTACAACATTCAAAACACGTATTTTTTAAAGTAGTCACTGCTTCCAAAAACAAAAATTGATCTTATTTTGCCCAATGGTTTGTTCATACATCTTGGTGAAATCTTATTAAAATATTTTTTGAAGACTTGGTTTAAAAATGATAAGTGCGATTCTGTGTTTCATCCCTCTGACAATAATTTAATAGTTTTGTTTTCTTAAGAAATTGTTATATAAGATTTATCAAAGGTCACCTGTGACATTTATCAGTATATTCAGATTTGTGAGCTATTTCTACTGTACTGTTGTGTTTTCATTTAAATCTCAACATGATTAAACTCAAACTTTTCTCTTACTTCTCTTTCTTCATTGAGAAGCATTTGTTTTCAACAACCTCATTTTCATCAATCTTTCTACTGCATCATACTCTACACTTATGAGTCAAAATCAATCTGTTTCCAAAATTAATTCTGAGAATTTTTTGGTTGTTTCTATGCCTTCCCTCAATGCTTTATTACCTCTCTCCTACTTGATCCCCAAAAGTGAGAAATATTTGATTTCATTTTCCAATGCTATCTCTCACTTCCCAACTAAATTATTGAAAAAATTCCCACCACCCCTTCTAAAAGCTATATCCAATATAAAATTATTCATTTCTATACATCTGGAACTTTATGCCTGTATACCTTTTAACCACTCATTTCTTTCAGAGAGTCTATGTTTCAATCTATGTAGAAGATTTTATGCTTCAAGGTTACTCTGTACCTAACATGACTCAATGATAGTGGGTTTGGTCTTTGGCTTATATTTCATTGGTTTTCATGACTATTAGGCTCCTAGTTTTATTTGTACCTCTGTACTACCCTTGTTCCCAGTGATGCACGTGAAGCATATAGACTTCGAGAGAGCACACTCTTTTTGCTTCTTTTGGTCATTCTCAGATTTGTGACTTTGACTCTCCTGGATGAAAAGAGTTAGCCATTTTGACAGAGAGGACTATAAATGGTAATAAAGGATTTAGAGACTATGGTTCTTTTAGAAAAAAAAAGGCAAAATAGAAGGTGAATGTGGGAATACTTATGTGATGAAATTAATGAATGCATGGAGTCAGATGATTCAAAGTTTCAAATGGTACACTAAGAATTTGAAATTTCTATCAAAGTTAGTTTCCACCTGCGTGATGAAAGTGAATTTTATAAAGAGTACATTGGTGAAATTAAAAAAATAGATTGTACAACATTGAAAGCAGACAACTTAGTGAATTTTTTTAAATTATAAGAAATTGTTGATAAGTATACAGATAGTATGCCAACACAGGTGACAAAGAGTTTTAAAATATTTTATTTATATTTAAGTTTCAGAACTGTCATGACTTGAAATCAATTAAATACGGGATGAGATTGAGAGAGACAGAGCAACTGGAGAATACTGTCACAGGTAATATGCAAAATACTTAGTGAAAGCGTTCTTTTGGTCATGGTTATAAACTGCTCAAATGGATCCACTTGAAATTGTCCCTGGGGAATGTTATGGGTGTGGTCAGGTGCCACTGCATGGGTCGTACACACAGAAGCCATTTGCACAATAAAATGAAATGTGGCTGTGAGGCGCCATCTGGTCTGGTCTCACTCACACCAACATCTCGCAAAATGGCCTGGAACAGCGCCCATCCCCTTCTCACCATCGTGCTGCTGTTCAAGTGGATTTTTGCAGCCATTGTCTGAACCCCTCCTGCTGAGGGCCTTCTGCTTGTCTCACGGAAGAATCTTCCTCTTTATGCCATGTGTCTTCTCTTTCAGCAATGATATCCTTTTCCAGGGACTGGCCTCTCCTGACAACACAGTCTGAAGTAGAAGACAAACTTTTGCCATCCTCAATTCTGTGGAGCTCTCTGGAATAACTTCTCATAAGATACATTTCTTTGGTTCTCTATCAATCCAATGTACTTTCAGTATTTCTCACCAACAATAAATGCATCAATTGGTTGCTGTCTAACTTTCACATTCATATGAAATGAATGACATAACTTCATTCTTAAAGTGGCATCTTTCCACTTCAACATTTTAAAGAGGCTTTGTGTAGCAGTTTTGTTCAATGCAAATGCAAATTCCTTTTTTTCCTTCTTTTTAAATTATGTTGGAAACTCTTAACAGATCTCATCATAATCCTAGCATACATCCATTGTGTCAAGCACATTTGGACATATGTAACCATCATCATTTTCAAAACATTTTCTATCTACTTGAGCTCTCGGTATCAACTTCTCGGTATCAACTTCTACCTCCTTTACCCTTCTGCATGAATCCTTGATGATGTATAAATTATTATTTTTTTCTTGTCTTATACTGACCACCATCTCCCTTCAAAATTTGAATTTTTGACTGCTGCCTCCATGAGCATTGATTGTGTTACTAAATGCAGTGAAGTCATTGACAACTCCAATCTTTTCTCTGTGTATCACGATGGTGTTGATTGGCCAGTGTGAAGATTTTGTTTTCTTTATATTGAGTAATGAGGCTTGCAACAGTCCTCAATTTTCATCAGCAAGTACTTCCAGTCCTCCTCACATCTAACAAGCAAAGTTGTATGATCTGTGTAGAGTGAGTTGTTAATAAGCCTTCCTTCAGTTATGATGCAATATACTTCTTCCTATAGCCCAAATTCTGTGACTACTATTACAGCCTACAGATTGAATACCCAAAGGCAAACTTCCAGCAAATAAATTCTGATTCATTGAGAACCTATAGGGCAGAGTAGAACTATTCCTTTCAGTTTCAGAGGCTGTTAATCTTTGTGAAGCACAGAGCCTCATTTTTCTCTCTTGGAGCTGTTGGTGGGTTTGAAATATTGACTTAGTGACTAATAGTCCAACATGGAAGCCACTATGTATCAGGACTCTTACAGATTGAATAAGTATAGTGAAAACAAACAAACAAGCAAACAAGCAAATAATTCTCATGCACATCTTTTCTTATTTTAAATCATTCAGTATTCTCTTATTGTGTTTGAATAATTGCCTTTTTAAGCAAGTTAAGCAAAGTTAAGTCTTCTGTATTTCCCATTATTTTCCACATTGGCCACAGTTTGTTATTATCCACATGATCAAATTCCTTTGCATAGTCAGTAAAATATACGTAAACCTCTTTTTATTCTCTGTTTTGAGCTAAGATCCACCTGAGGGTAACAGTTATAACCCTGGTTCAATGTCCTCTTCTGAATCTGGCTTACATTGTAGCAGTCCCCTCTCTGTATTGCTACAGATATATTTGTTCCACAGCAACATTTTACCTGTGTGTGAAATTAATCATGTTTTTTTTTATAATTTCTGCATTTTCTTGGGTCACTTTTCTTTAAAATGAACTCAAATACTGGTCTTTTTCAGTTGTTTGACCTAGTAGCTGTCTGAATGCTTAGTGCTTCATGAAGTTGATGAAGCATTTCAATTGGTTTTCTGTCAATCCCTGAACTTTGTTTTTTGCCTAATGCAGTCAGTGTACCTGGAAACCATTGACTTAAAACCATTGATTCTTGATCTTATGCGACCTCTTGAAATGCTTGAATGGCAACCATAACTTTTTTGTCCAGTGACCCTTTGTTTCTCTTCCATTTTCTTTGGATGCTTTCAGTATTATTCAATATTTTACCCAATATTGCAAATTTAAGCTTGGATTTTTATGCAATCCTTTTATATTGAGATAAGCTAAAGTTATCCTTTGTTTTCTGGCTTCTAAGTCCAGATCATTGCTTATTTCACGTTAATACTATACTCTATCCTCAACTCTTTCATATAGTCACTTCTTTCATTCTTTTTACTACCTTATGTTCAAGAGCAAGATTTAGAGCATCTTTGGAGGCCCACTTCCATCTTTTTTCTTTCCTGTCTTTTTAATGACTTTACCCCTTCCTTTCTGTCTTTCTGATATTATCGATATAGCGCAGCTCATCATATGTTCTTATAATGTAGAACATGCAAATGATACTTAGGTGAACATTCAAAGTGGAGATGGAAATTATGGTGGAGTTGGGAATCATTAATATATACATGGTAGCTAAAACTTTAATTATAGAACCAAAAATCAGGATGGAATAAGAAAAGGAGAAAGCTTTATAAGGTAGAATTGGGGAGCTATTGCTACTGGAAAAATAACCCCAAATCTCAATGATTTATAATAGTGATGATTTATTTATACACATATGCTTTTCCTATATTTCTAATGTGAGTGGTTTTAAATGGCTACTTTTTAACAAGTGGTCTGCTTACTCCTTCTCCTTAGTCTATGTTAGAGAAGGAGCTCTATTGAAATCTGTTCAACCTGCTGACTCTGCTGATATTCGAATACTGATGCCATCCCATCTGAGTTTAGAATGACAAAGCCACTGCAGCCAGAAAAACCTACAGCTTACTGATGAGCCGATAACTTTCAGAAGTGATTGAACAATTTTGCTGAAGATAATTTAAAAGTGGTTACAGAGCGTTACCAGAAATAATAAGTCAATTCTGCAGAGCTTTGGGGATGAGGGATATCATCACTGACGTCAAATGGCTTTTGACAGGAAGTAGAGAATACTGGCAAGTTGTCTGCCTTTGTTTCAGACATTTCAGTAACAAACTATGGCTAACATTTTAAATGATTTTGGTTCCAGAGCATTGAATAATGCCCATGTCAGACCTGTACGTAGATCAAGAAGGGTTTAAAACCAGGAAAGGAGAGTGTCAGGGTTGTAGTTATCACTATCCTTATTCAAACTGTGCTATGAGGAAATGATCTGAGAAGCTGGACTCTACAAAGAAGAATGTTAGTGGGCATAATACAGGATCAGGAAGTGCTTTCTGGTGATTTACACAGGGATGCCACGAGTCAAAGCCAACTGATGGTACCTGTGTCAGACCGGGTCGTGTGGGCGTGTATGCGTGTGTGTGTCTGTGTGTATGAAAGAATTCTATATCAAAGAATAATTATATATTAAGAAATTATCCCATCCCAGTTCAGATAAAGTCCATAAGTCCAATATTACCCCATAAGTCTCATACCCTTCCACAAATGTCTCTTCAGATTCATGCAACACATGCAATGATACAAAATGCACAAAGATCACAGGCCAGTGCATGCAAGGTCTTGTGGATCCAGTGGCTGTGGAAGCCTCTCTAGGGCTCTCACACGTCTCAGTACAGCTCTGAGAGCTCTCCAAGCGACTCAACAGCAGGAAGGTAAAGCAGAACGAACGGGGTTCTCACTGGTCTCCGCAAATCTCAGGGGGCTTGTCAACAATAAGACAGAGGCAGAGAGAGAAGGGGAGTTTTCAGAATCCTCATGAGAAGAACATGGTCACAGAGAGGCATCCTCAGGCTGTGACCTGACTGATGGACTAGACTCCGTCCCTACACTTATTTATGAGCTCAACATAGAATTATGTAACTGCCACACTACAGTACCTCACGACAACAACAGTATTTCGAGTGGTCTCTAACTCTTATGTTATCTCTGGGCCATTCCTCCCCTGAGCAAATCCTATATGGAACATTTTCATTATGTAAAGAAAGAGGATAATTTCATGGAACACAAAGGAGCAATGGCTTTTTCTTCCTGGAATTGACAAATGAAACTTCTGGTAATAGCTCCTTGGTTAAAGTAAGTCAGAAAGCCAAAACTGATTTTTGAGTTGTAGAAAGTACAATTCTGTATCAGCGTGGAGAAACAGGCATTTGGTAAACACAACCACAGTTATGTTAAAGTCCAAGAGAGAATACTCTGCTAGGGTACATTTGGAAGAAAACCAAACCATTCAAGAAAATGGAAAAGAGTCCAAGGACAGAAATGAAAACTCAAGTGAAATATTTTCCTTCATCCAGCAAATTCAATAGAGGAAAAACATTTTAAAATTGTTTCGGTGGCTGTAATAATAGATTCAAACATGGCAATCAAGGCTGTTGATGCCCCAGGTGGGGTTTCATTTTGTTGCACACGGGGTTGCTATGAGTCAGAACTGACTGAATGGTACATTGCAATAACAGCAACAGCAACAATAGATTTTTAGAATTTAAACATCAGTGGAACTTTTTATATTCATTTGTAACTAAAGGAGTGGGTGGTGAAATTCATTGTTAAGGATTTATGGGAGAATTACAAATGTCAAGTGATTTGAAAAGAGAATGTACTAATGTAGGGTTTCGATATAATTCATATAAAGGTAGAAATACTCAATTTCTCTTTATTTTATCATTAGAACATGTGTTCCTCTAAAAATAGATAAGGATAGCTTAATTTCTCATCTGCTGTGCTTGTTGAAGACCTTGGACCTAGATAAAATGATTGAACAACTCTGATAGGTGGAGTGAACTTTTTATGTCTTTTTTTTTTAAAGCAAAAGATGATGTTCATTTCTTCAGTGGGTGAATAAAATACTAATTATTTTTCCATTGCAAAGGTCTTGGCAAAATACCAGGACTAGAAGAGAAATTTCTGTTCTCTTGAACAGTGAAGTAATAGTGCATGGGGGTGGTTCCATCTTGCATTTGGATTTAGGAATCAAGATTGCAAGGAGTGGAAAGTGCTGGTCTCTGAGACATGAATTGGCCTTTGCTAATTCTACTGAGTCTTAACGATGTAAAACTCAGGAATTGCCTCTTAATTAGTACTTGAAAAGATATTGTGGCCCAATGGGAATCAACTGCAAATAAGAGATGCAAAGTCCCTCTTCCTCATAGAACTTATCATTGAATGTATGAAGCAATGAATGATGCAATTAATAATTGATTCGGAATCACATTAGTGATTAGTGTAAGCAAGGAGAAGTATAATTCTAAAAGTTTAGAACTATTTAATTCTTTCCACACCCCAGGTGCTATAATTAATAGTTGACTTTGTCTTGTTTCTTTTGAGAAAATATCTCCAGTGGACAGCAAAGGGCTGGGTAGGCATTTATTGCAGTAGAAGATGGTTATGGGAGTGTGTGTGTTAGGGAGTTTTCCATGTAGAGCAACTAGCAAGCATTGTGGTTGATATCGAGTCCAGTAGCTTCCATAACTAACTAAATAGATGTAGGAAATGCAGTTGTAAGGGGGATGAATGAAGGTTGACCCTGATATTTGTTGGGCATATTTATCATGTATGTATCATTTTCTAGAGAGAATTGTTAACAGTGGACCAGGTTTCTGGGAAAAATATTTTAACTATGCATAGCTTATGTGTATGATAGGCATTTACTTTTTGCTGGGTTCCAAGTACTCTTCAGAGAAGCCTGGGTGGCACAGTGGTTACACATTGGTCTGTGGTATGGGAGGTCAGCAGTTCGACACTTCAGGAGCTCTGGAGGATTAAGACAGGGTTTTCTACACCACTTCGTAATTACAGTCTCTGGTATGAATAAGAGCTGGAGACATTTGACAGCATTCAAATTTAAGACATTCAAGAAGATAGAATAGAAGGAAAATTCCTTAAGACAATACAAGTTGTATTTGAAAAACCAACAGCTAACATCATAGTCAATGGGGAAAAGATGAACACAATCCCACTGAAAAAGGGGATCAGACAAGGATGTCCCTTGTCCCCACTCTTATTTAATTTTGTTCTGGAGGTTTAAGCTAACAGCATAAGAGCTGAATACATCGTGAATCCAGGACAGATCAACCCCTCAGGACCAACAATGAGACAGAGTCATGCCAGGAATAAAAGGGGAAGGTGGGGGGGAGAAATGGGGAACTAATCACCGTGATCTATAACCCCCTCCCAGGCAATGGACAATAGAGAAGTGGATAAAGGGAGACATCAGTCATTGTAAGATTTGAAAAAAGATTTAGTAAATTACCTTGAGTTCATGACGGAGGGAGGATGGTGGAGGAAAGGGAAAGAATGAAGAACTGATACTGAGGGCTCAAGTTGAAAGAATATGTCTTGAAAATGATGATGGCAAGATATGCACAAATGTGCTTGACACAATGTATATATGTATGGATTGTGATAATAGCTGTAGAAGTCCCCTCCCCCCAAAATGAGTTTTTTTTTTAATTACAGTCTCAGAAACTCACAAAGGCAGTTCTACTCTATCTTATAATGTCACTATGGGTTGGCATTGATGGGATGGCAGTGAGTAAGCTACTATTTGTCCAGAAGAGAAACTGAGTGATCAAGTCTCCTTTTGCTCAAAATTTAATTTTGTGAATTGAAGGAAAAAATACCTCATAATTATGATAAGTGTACACAGTGTCAATTGTAAAGATTGCACAACACTGACAGAATTTCCTTTTGTTGTACAAAGGGTCATTATGGATCAGACCTAAATCAAGCATTTCCAGCAACACCAAAAGGAAAAATGATTAACTTATCATGAAGTGTTCTATACACTCTTGATTCAACCACCTCTGGTTTAGTTTATTGAATAGAGCGTTTTGAAGGATATTCTAATTGAATGAGTCACTTGGCCTTTGGGACCATGTTAGGTGGAATTCCCTAAAGAAACAAAACCAGGACACTTATGAATATTATATATTTATATAGTGAGAGGAGCAGGGGGCTTAGTTCAACTCATTTTCATGGTACAGTTATTTTATTGAAGATCCTTCAACTCATGCCAGCTACTGGTCCAACCTCAAGGAAGTAGACAGTGGAATCTGCCCTCAGGCAAGATGAGTAAACGCAAAGGCAGGAGACACACCAGCGTAGGGAAGCAACAGCATGAAGACAAGAAGCTGAGACCAGTAGCACAAGAGTGTAGTGAAGCAGGTTCAGATGGAGCCACAAGTTCTAGCAATGCACAAGACGACATGATCCACAGGTTGACTCAGCCCACTGTTAGTGTAGCACACTGTTGAGGCAAAGGATTAGCCCAGGCAGTGACATGCTGGTCTGATCCCCAGGAAGAAATAGAAGAAGAAGCCAGCCTTGGAGAGGAGAGCTGTTTATCTCATTTCCCTCCAATCATCTGCAACCTGATTAAACTCCACCTACATGTTCCTATAAGAGAAAGCCTATTTGACACAATAAACCTAACTATCACAGGAGCAAATTATTCTATCTTGAGCAGATTGTTACCAACATCCTCAAATTTCACTCATGGCATATGTGATTATGCTGACAATAATGCCGATAACAGTAATAGTTAATATTAAAATCCATATGTACCAAGTATGACTCCTATGATTTATGTAAATTCATAATCACCTCAATAATCTTACGTGTTATTCTTATCTGTATTTTCCAAGTAAGAAAAATGTTAACTAAAAGGCTTCAATAATTCCCCAAGTATGACTAGTTAGGAAATTAAATGATCAAGATTTGAATAAAGTCGGTTTAACATCAAGGTGTAAGCTCTTACCTTCTACACCATGGTTTTGTGTTGTCCTGAATGCTAATGTGCAGAAAAAAAATTTACTGGAAAAGGACAAAAGTCAAGGATGGGGTTATAATTTGGGAACCAATAAAAAAGTAGTGGCAGCTTTATGAAGTATGATCATCACTATATTACTAAGGAGGGCGCTTCCCAGAATTAGTGATACTGTATAAGAAATGGTATTGATGGTTTTCCTAGAGCCAATTCTCTTAGAATCCTTATGTTAGGACATATGAAATCTAGTATGCAGCCAGGTAACCCACTGAAAGTAATGTGCTCACCTAGTCATCTGAATAAAATCTAGCTGTATTTCCTAATCTTCCCAAGTTTTCATTCCTAGTGGACTACACGCACATTCTTATGGAAAAAGTACTTCCCACTGTCATGCACTATAAGAAAACGATCGCAGTGCTCGGTTTACTGTTGCTGGTGCCTTTCACCGTCAGGCGCTCCAGACTTGGTTGTTTATCACCTGCCTCACTCCCGCTGCTCAGACACCACGCCCAGCAGCATGCTTTGCTGCACAGGAAGTTTAGCTACCCTTCAATTTATGTGAGATGCTAGTCTTTAAAGTTAGGGAGTGTATATTGTGGATTAGATATCTACCAGTACCAGTTTAATTTATTTAAAGTACAAAACTCTGTGACTTGACTTATCTGGGTAGAATTATTCTTTGATCTGAATTTCAAATTGAAAGGACAAATGTATGAAAATGCCTTCGAACACATCATATTGAAAGATATTCTGTAGTTCATAAAGAATCTTATGAAGTTATGTGATTCTTTTCAAATTACTCCTTATTCCTATTCAGTGTTTCATTTTAGATACACTTATACAATATTAGAATTATTCTGCTTATTTGAGCATACTTGATAGTTTTGCCTTTCTGCTGATACAGGATTAATTATTAAAACATACTCTTTTGAGTAACTTTACAATTCAATCAAACATTGATTTTGTTAAAAAGCATGTTATATAAGAATTAGATAGTATTATATGTTTGTGGTCCAAAAGAACATATTACAGCTACATACGTGGTGTGTGTGTGTATATATATGTATATATATTATTAGAGAGAGGGAGAAAGAGCCTGACATGACACTGAAAAATAGTAAATTTATTATATTATATTATTCCAAATTTAATTTTTTAAATGCACAAGAGATGGAATATTTAATTACAAAATATGCATTGCAATACATGAAATTGCTTTTCTAAAAGTGTAAAATGTATTTTCTCTCTTCAGTTGAGCAATGTCTGCATGCTGCTTTCATCTAAGACCAATTGTAATATGATAAATCTATTATAAAGCAAAGTTATTTATAACTATGTTTCTTTAAAAACTGAAAGAGTACTCTTAAGTACTTACAAAAATACATGAAAAGATAATTGGAAAAAATTTCTTGTGCCTTTTTGAAGCCCCTTAGATATCTGTGAAGGTAGTGCTACATTGGCTCGTAGGGAACCAGGGGACCATGGGGCCTTGAGAGTCATCTGACTTCAGGATTCTCTGATCTTTAGAGTTGAGAGATGGGAAGAAAGGTAAACCATGACGCTAGATACTGACTCCAGATATTGCTATTGTGATGTATTATTTACAGTAAAGCTGATAACTTGCAAACACGTCTTGCCCATATGTAACATATTGATATATCATGGAAAACCTTTCATTGACCATACTTTATTATGCATAGCCTTCAATGGGAATATGAATGTTTTTTCTTATCTATTTTAAATTCCCCTAATTATTGTAAAACATACATGCTGATGAAGGTCAGAGACTACAGTCTTCAGGATGGATTACTATTATTCAATAAAAAGGGGGGGGAAGGGGGGGTAGAAAGGGGGAACCTATTACAGGGATCTACATATGACCTCCTCTCTGGGGTACGGACAATGGAGAAGTGGGTGAAGGGGCACAACAGAGAGTGAATGATAACAAAATAATGACAATTTGTAAATTGTTAAGGGTTCACAGGAAGGGGAGTGGGGATGGAGAGGAAATATGATATGATGTGCAGACCACATTTGCACATTTATTGCCATCGCCATTCTCAAAACATCCTTTTCCACCTAGGCCCCCTTGTCAGTTCCCCATATTTCCCCTCCCTCCTCATTCCCCTTCCTGTATCATTTGAAAAAATGGCCAAGTTTCCAAGGGCTCAATAAAAAGACAGTGTTTAGAAAATAATGATGGCTACATACGTACAAATACATTTGATACAATTGATGTATGGATTGTTATAAAATTTGTCAGAGCCCCCAATGAAATAATCTTTTAATTAAAAAAAGGAAAGAAAAGTGAATAAAAATCACGACAGATTTGGATAAGTTTGAGGTTGTTAAGGATTACTTTTTGCTGGACTTGACATTCAAGAAATCAAATTACTGAATGCCTTGGGTGAATTTTCTGCACAAGATCTCTTTAAAGTGTAAAAGAGCAAGGTTTTGTCTTTGAGGGCTATTGTGTCCCTGACCCAGGAGATGCATGTCATTTTCAATCCCCTCACATGCACGTGAAAGTAGGACAATGATTGAGGAAGGGGCAAAAGCATTGAGACATTTGAACTATTTTGTTGACCGAGATGATGCGCTAGGCACTTTGGATACTGGTAGTGTGATGGCTATGTGTCAGTCTGCCAATCCTTGGATGAGCAGTTCAAAACCATCCATCGCTCCTCAAGAGAAAGACTGAGTCTTCTACGCTCGTAAAGAATTCTAGTCTTGGAACCCCCTGGAGCAGTTCTACCCTGGTCTACAGGGCTGTTGTAACTCAGCACCATCTGGATGACAGGTAAGTTTGCTTTTTGTGGTGTAGAGACTCCCAGAAGAACAAGTAAATCTGTCTTGGAAGAAGAATGGTCTTTAGACGCAAGCGTAGTGAGACTCTGTCTCATATGCTTTCAGCATTTCTCTTATCAAGAGAGCAGCCCCTGGCAAAGACCTTCATGCTCAGTGAAGTAGTTGGTCAGTAAAACAGAGAAGGAACGTTGATGAAAGAGATGGACACAGTGGCTGCAAGAATAGGCAGAAGTATAAACAATTCTCAGGACAGGACAATTCTTTTGTTCTGTTGTACACAGAGCCTCTGTACAACAGAGATTTAGGGGCACATAAGAGTTGCAACCATAGCAGCAGCAGCAGCAATAAAAACACTGCTTAGGAGTCTGCAAGTAATCTTTTTGAAAAGAGGAAAAACAATTATAAAAAGAAAAATCAAACCAGTATTATAGCTCTCCGAATTTCCAAGCTGTTAGACAACTCTAACGAGGAAAGTAGTTTTCCAAAATGAAATTCAATTTAATAAGAGGAATTTCACCTGGAAGTACAGCTTAACTCACCTATGTGATGGTTTACTTAGAAGTTTCATTTTAATGCTCTGTTTATTTGAACAGAACCTACCATGGATTTGCAAAATGAGTGAATTTTTCAGAAAGATCTAAAAGTACATAAAGTACATAAAGATTAATGATGTGTTGGACACATATAGATATCTTAGTAATAAAAAGTGAAATAGCCTTTTTACCCATACAAACCTGTCCTATATTTTGGTAAGGAGGAAAACTTTACCATTTATATGCTGGTTAAACTATAAGAGGTGTACATTAATCTTTGGAGCAATTTTAGAAGAAAATGGAAACTGCTATGGACAGTGATGCAATTATAGACCAAAGATGACATGAGAGACTTGACCAAAAACCACATGGCTTTGTCTGAAATTGAACAGTAGCTTTATGGTTGCTTTGCTTTCCCTCTGCACCACTCAGACTTAGAGAGGTCAGATTGTGTGTTACCTAAGTTAAGGAGGTAAGGGAAAGGATACATTCAATTCAGAGCTGGATCTTTGCTCCTGAGAAAATGGTCATTTTTAGCCCATATAAATACACTCTGAAGATGCAGTGTCAGATTGCATAGACAATGTTTACAGCATTTTAAAAACATATAAGAAGTAGCAAAAATTTATGTATCTATTAGAAATGTGATATGTAGCAGCCCAAGAAGTAAAAGATAAAAGGATTTGCTTAAACTCACAAAGATGAGATACAAATGTCTATCATGATTTGTGTGTTTCTGGGAAGGGGCACTACATTGAAGCTTTTCATGCAAGTTGAGAGTTCCTTGGGGATAGCACCTTTGGAGGAACAGATAAAGAATTGACTAGAAGTAGACATTGGTTGTGATGCAAGGGCTTGTCTGACACAAGTCTGGCTCTAGGGTGGACCTCTTTTGAGGTAGAGTGTGCAGAATATTCTAGGCAGGATGTTGCTGGCAAGCGGTTGTCACCTTGGCTGAGATAGTTCTCTTTCTCAGGGCAATTTAACCACAAAGTCACAGCAGGCAATATTCCCCACAGCTGGAGAATGAGCCTGCCACTTAATGGAGTTCTAGCTGTGTCTCCTTGGGGTATCTATGACTTCTCAGATTAGAATTTCAATAACTGAAGATACAAACTTTCCAAATAGGAAATGAGACTCAAGCAAGCTTTCTCCTGGTTGCAACTTTCCTGCTTCCCCATATTCAATATAATGCGGACACAGCTACCTGTTGCTGATTTAAGACATGTTGGAGTTCTAGAGCCTGAAACATCCTACTCATACGATTTTTTTTTTTTGAGTCAGGAGCTTCATGTTTGTGTTCTGTTGGACCAGCAGTCTCAGGAATGTATAGCATACGACAGGCCATAGTATCTCATGATCGTATACCCATAGTCATCCTCCTACTGCAAAATGGACTTTCTTTCAACAAGTGGACTTTATATCAGGGACCAACTTTTAGTAAGTGTTCACTGAGAAGAAGTAACTGTGAGGTAACACTCCTTGTCATGGTCATTCACTGGCCTGGTTAGTCTCACAGAAGAGTGGTGCCATATTGACAGCTATGCAATGGATGTGATTGGATTGGGCTCTTAGGCTCTTTTGAATTTGTGGTCCTATGATATCAGGTTGGTAATTTGAAATTTATTATGCTGGGAATGAATAAAAATTGGCAACATGTCTAAATTAATCTCAATCTTCTTTACCCCTTAAGCAACTAGCTGTTAAATATCTATCAGTACTCGCTTGCTTTTGGCAGACAATTTGGCCTCTCTAACTGAAAACTTGGATCTTTGGTTTTGGCAGTAGCTAAGTCAACCTTAGTGGGTTGAAGTTCCGTGCTATTGGATTCATCCAGATATTGTTCCTGCCTATCGAAGCCACTCTACTTATGAATCAACTGTTGCCTGGTGTGGAATGATAGAGAGATTTTATCTCCTTTGTTCTTAGTGCCACATCTGTGCTTGGGCAGGTAAGTAACAACATACAATACAAAAATCCTCAACTATTTTCTTATTCCCATAGCTGTATCTGCAAGCCTTTATTCAAACTTTCTGGTTGCTGATCTTTATGTGTTTCTTTTTTCTGTGTCCCTGGCCTAAAAGGATCACTATGTGTCAGACAGCAGTGAGTCCAGGGTTTTTTTTTTTTTTTATTTTGGGGCCTAGTAGCCAAGTAGATGACAGATTGCTTCTGGAGTTCTACTCATTCTGAGGATTTCCTTTATGCCTGATTTTATGGCCATTCCTAAGTAAAGGTGAAACAGCAGTCAGCTTTCATTCACTCTCAAATACAGAGCTGACTATTTGAGGTCCACCCTTTCTCCCCTCTATCCTTTGGGTCTCAAAACATGAAGCCATAGTTCAGAGAAGAGGAAGATGCACCCAAATCTGTTTCAGATGTTTGTGGAACTTAATTGCATTGTTTGTACTTGCTTAGGCCCAAATTCCTTATTTACATTTTCACTTGAAGGATTGTTGTTGAGTTTACTCTAGAGGAGGACAGAACATAACTCCTGAAGGACAATATGGTTATTATCACCCACCCTCTGGAATACATATAGCTTAATGAAGGTCTTCAACATTCTTGATACTTTTTTCTTATATGAATTAGTTAACATGCTGTCATCCATATTTGAGCCTCTGTGATATTCTGAAGTCTAATTAGATATTATACATCACTTAAGGCAATGTAAAGGCAAAATACAGGAGAGTAAAACTAGTCCAGTCACCAAACTAGAAATATATAGTGTTACCATTCTCATGCTCGTGTGAACTATCTGTTAACAGTATAGAAAAATGCATTTTCCAAATCAGTAGCGGTGTATCTGAGGTCAATTGATTCTCACAAACAGTAGTAGCATTTATGGCCCAGTGGTTGCAATTGGGTTGCTATTTATTTGAGCTTGTAGTCATTCAATTTACCCTTAGGAATGATATGATTTGTGTGAAGGCCAGTGTGGATAGTGTACACTATCATCCTCTCTTCCTTTAGAGATTTAGAAGTTTCTCTCTGAGATATAATTTTCTAATGAATGATTTGGATGGTCGTGGGAGCAGTTTCAGTTGCTTCCACACGGCTTTTCCCACTGCGATAGCTATTTTCTGACTTACTATGAAACTAATGGGTAAGTTTTAACAACTGCATCATATATCTAATCTGATTATACATTTAAGGACCAGGGAAATTGCCACAGGATACATTTCAGAACCAGGGGAGCCACTATTGCCAGCACTAGACTAGAAGGTTAATTATTGCACGGTCTTCCCATACTCTAATTCTAAGGCATGGGATGGAGGGCGGACATGCTTCCACTTCAGGTTTCTGGGCATCAGTGTTAATTCAGATACTGAGTTCAAGAGTCACAAAAATGTCTGCTTTTCCCCAATGTAACAAATTCCAGTCAATGGCTATGGATATAATTAGGAAAGCACTGGAGAAAGCTTTACAATATATGTTTCCTGCAGTAAAGTGGGCTCCTTCTTCCTGGGGACACATTTTATATTTTAGGAGATGGATCTGAATCTGAAAAGAAGGCCCAAATCTGAGTACTCTCCAAAGGACGGTGAGTTTATTGGGGCAGACATTCTGATCATCCAATCTTGAGTTTTTAAAAATAGAGATTAGTACACTTATTATCTGTTCACCAAAGACACTGATGGACACTTGTTCATCAGTGGACCCGAGGGATACCCTGTATGCTCTTAATCATTTACTAAATTATGATTCAGGTCACACTGCTGCCTGTCTAACTTTTCTGCTCATTAAGATTGAGGGTTAGACAGGGTTCTCTAGAGAAACACTAATACTTCTCTCTTTATATTTACATAGATAGAAAGATATCTAACATAAGAGTAAACAGTTACCTAATCTATAAAGCAGTACAAATGGCTCAGTGCAACTCACCGAGTAGACTGGCTAGTGGACTAGCAGTCCTTGGAATCTTGAGGGCCACCAAATCGTCCTCTGTAGAGCAAGTCAGGGTATCTGGCAGCAAACAGGAAAGCAGGTCTCCAACAGTCAGCCAGATGACAGAGTCCAATAGTCCCCAGCTTCAAGAGATGTATATCCCAGGGCTTGAAGGAACTTCAACTCACGGCAACATAGTCCACAGATTTGACCATGTTGGCACAACAAGTCTACCTATCAGAGATTGATAAAACTTGCCTTTGATGACTAAGTGACACTATATGGCTGCTCTTATTTGGGCATATGATCAGCTCTATTAATATTAAGGAACAAATTCTGTAGTAGGAAATCCTTATTTTAGCCCTACTCTAGAGAAGAGAGTCAAATTTGATCTTAATTATATGACTACTTTTCTCACAAGTAGATTTCTATTTACTTACATAACCAGACTGCCCTTTAATCTCTCTCTGTGAAATATAGGAATAGTCATCTAGTGGGTCTTCTGGATTATATCGTATATCTAATCTAGTATAATCACTATGCTAAGCCTTTTGAAAACTCTTCCAAATTGTCTATGATATTTTTTACCACTTTTTCTACACTTAGCATGAGGCCTCACTTTCTCGAATTTTCCAAAAGCAATCTAAGTAGATTTGCTTAGTTTGCATCTTAGATAGTTTGCATCTATCTCCTAAGATTCTTGCTAGGTTATAAAATAATTGAATTATGAAGAGTGTTAAAAGTCTGGTGAATTCTAATTTTGTGTTCAAGGAAGTGAACAGAGCTTAGAGTTCTACTTTTACAGGGCTAAAGTGTTATATTTTCTGTGTGGACTTAATGTAGTTTGTTTTTTTCCCCAGGTCTGATATGATGTTGCCATTCTCTCCAATTATACATCTGACCTTGACATAATTCAGTCTTCTTTGGTGCTTTTAAGTACTGCCCTTAGTCTTAGCTGCTACTATCTTCTGAGTACAGGAGACAAGGGCTTTCTATACACTACCAGGGAGCTTCTCTGGTATTCCTTTTGATCTTGAATTCATTTGTCCTCCACCTTTTCCCACCCATCCTTGCCTTAAGGCTTAAAGCATCAGTAGCCCTTAGCAAGAGCCATTTTATTCAAGAGTCATTGTATCCAGTATCTGTATGTTTGCTACTTCCTTTAAAGCCTTCAAACATATGAGCTATTGCACACTCTCAAAGCATTTCCTTCTCATGGTACCCCCTCCCAGTTCACCAGTGTGGAAAGATTTTAACATTTGGACTATTGCTTCATGCAAGGCTATCTTTCAGCATCATCTACCACCGGTGAAGGGGCTTACTTTGCCAGCTGAACATAGGATGCTGTACTAAATCTCACTTTGATACCTGCTTCTTAGTACCATTGCTAGCATTAATTTCCATAGGCAGCATTCCCCAGGAAATAGGTGCTATAATTGGACATTTGCACGTATTGGAAGTTTCTCTTGGGAACAAGCAGGAAAGAAAAGTGGGGATGGGCAGAGGGGAAATTCGAAAAGTAGTTTCAACGGATGCATCATTGAAGCCCAGTGGCATCTGGAATGGTTTTGTCAAGATATTCTAAATTGGGACTAGTTTTCTGGACCTCAACTGGTGCACCTTAATGATTACTGTATATTGGCTACTCCCGAGGAGACCATGTAACCTTGGAGGAGGAATCTGAGGTCTAGAGAGAGTCCTAATGAGGTGTACACCTATAATCAACAAGCAAAAGAAATCCTTGGAAGAGGTAATGAATTATTCAGACTGATGGGGAGGAGCTGGGTAGCATATTACAGTATCCCTACAGTGTTGGAAATCCACTCGCACTGAGATTTTGATACATTCTAAAATTTTATTATATTTGTTCTATCAAATCATAAATGGTAGGATGCCGAACACTGATTCTAAAAATCTTATTACTTAAAATTGTTTTGAATTGGCCTTACAGTTTTTTTAAGAGGGAACTATCCAAGAAATAGTTTCTGGATATGCATCTCCAGTATTCACAAGATGTTTTCATATCAGAGTGATAAATTTAAAAACAAAAATTCAAGAAATAATTTGGGTCAAGATTATTTAAATATTAGTTTAAACAAATAAGAAAGTTTTTTTGATGCTAAAAGTTAGGAAGTACTGATGAGAAAATACTCAATGCATAAAAGATAGCCACACATTTTAAAATATCAAACAAATACCATTTAAATATATGATTTGATTAACATTTTTGTCCTAAGAGAGGATGAAGATACTACTTTATCTTTTGGATTGGGCAATATTCCATCCAAAAAAGAAACTGAAAATAAGAAATCATAGTGTAAATGACATTACTCTCAAAATATTTTGGTAAATTATGGATAAATACTATATATTCCACATTACAGTTATAAATATAAAATTGATGTATTATTTCAAACTTAAGTTTAAATAAACTTGGGTGATGTCTCTTCTTTTTTATTTTCAACATTGCCAATTGGGTTAAAATAACTTTCTCTGTGATCTGTTCGAGTGTGCCTTTCTGATGTTGATTGAAAGTCACTACTTTGTCCTGCCAAGGTACATTTGCTATCAAACATAACATATGCCACCAAAATTTTTCAATTTCCAACAGTAAATAGAGACCAATTTTTGTATTTTCAGCAGGTATGATTATCCTTTAGGAACAGCTACTGTATATACAATTCTTGTGTAAATGCATGGGTGCCCCAAAGCAATTTAATTTTAGTATTGAACAAACCTGAAAAATGTAATTGTTAGTTATGAACAAGGTCACATTTTCATGGAATATTCCAAAAATCATTACAAAAGTCTATTTAGAATTTTAGAACACATCATATATTATTGGTCAAAGTTATATAAATACTTAGAATCCTTGTGTGCCACTTAAAATGATAGATATTAAAGAAAAGACAATTAACTGAACTGTATCACTATTTTGATATTATTAATATGAAATTGCCTTTCTTCATTAACTTTTTCCACTTAGTCTTTACACTGACCTTCCTTTGAAATCTTCCAATGAATTTGACTTCATCTGAAAAGCAAATGTTTATAAAGTGGTTATTTCCTTGCCCCAAAGAATTCCCTATGAAAATGTCAGGATATTGGTTGTGAAGTAGGAAATGGACAAAGACTGAGTTTGTGGGTTTGAAGTAGGTTGTCCCCTGGGAGACATAACCTGAAATGTTTCAACACAACTTTGTCATAGAAGTTCTGTTGTTCACAGTTTGCAAGTTATTCTTCCCTGAAAGTGAAGTAGGATATAAAACTTTTTTTCATCTCCACTGTGTAGGCAGAACCTAGAAACAGATGGTAAGTAAATAGAGTGTCCTAAGATTAGAGACAGAAAAATTTAGGTCCCCCCAAAAAGAAAGAAGTCAGTCCACAGTAAAAGTATTATAGTCCAGACATTCTATAGAACAGAACCCAAAGGAAAAAAATAAGCTTGATTTTTTTTTTTAACAAGTACATAAGGTGACCTTAAAGCAGAGACTAGTGAAAGGCTCTGATGTGAGCATGCTAATGCCGGAAATGTAAGCTGACAGATGGGTTGTGGTTTATTGACTTCTTTTTTATTGTTGTTGTGTGCCATTTAGCTGATTACAAAGGATAGTCACCCCATAGGATAGAGTAGAACTGTTCCTTAGGGCTTCCAAGGCTGTAAATCGTATTTACTTATTTATAACCATTCAGAGGCTATTGGCTGTATCCGTAGTGCTCACATTGATGGGTGTAATAAAGTTCTTGTCCGGGCTGCTGTAGACACTGATTAGATTGGTTGTCACTTTGCCACCATTGTCTGTCATCCCTATCTCTAAATTCGTGATTCTCTTATAATGTTGCTTCTATTTCTTTGGTTCTCACCTCCTCAATCATTGTGAGGACACAATTATTGGGAGGACTTTGTCGGTACTCCTGGGACTCCCTAGTTTCTGTGAATCTTCTGGAAAACATCTCCCAGAGATTTGAGGACAGTATATTGTTTGTTTTCATCCACTGCAGTGGCAGTTCTCAGCTTGGGCAGTGATGCTGGTGGTGAGGGCTGTATTAGAGACCCCCTTTGGCTTCTAACTCTGTCAGCATGACATCAGATCATTTCAGCTTGCTAACACAACTGAGCCACTTCTGCCCGCATGGTAGGAGACCTGGAGGGGCAGGCCTGGTCATGGTGGCTCAGAGAACCCACTTTTCCATTCATTAGCCCAATTCTTCTAGACTCTACTCCCACTGTCCCAGGGCCAGCTTTTCACCCTCTGTGAGAAAAACCGAGTCTTCTCCTTAGAGCAATTCCAGACTTTTCCTGGACTGTTAGGTGCAGACTGGGTTGAATAATGTGGACTCAAAAGAATCAGGTTGCCTAGGAGCCACTCTGCATGCATGCTGTGTTCCCTTCATCAATGTGCGATATTTTATCTCTAGGTTCTAATAGCCATTGCACTGGTTACCCAGAACTCACACAAAAAATAATGATTAAAAGATTTACTAGGGAAATTCACAAGTAGTGCCAATGAGAAATGCTCAGAGTTGAGTTGTTTATTAGTGCAAGTTACACAACTTTTTCTGGTCTGCTCAAAGGGCAGACCATTTTACTATAAGTCTCAATCAAAGGCATTCAGCTCAAGCTTCACTAATCAGCAAACCCAGCTCTCTGAATTAAGTTCCCAGAGCCACCCTCCGTCTGTCTGCCTCATTCCGCAGGCACTCAGCTCCTTTCCCTTGGCCACTCATTATGTGTGTGGAGACACCCTCTCCACAAGCTAGCCTCCTGCACTAACCAACTCAGCTTTGCCCGCCTGCTCCCTGGTCTGGGAAGTCCATCTCTCTTCCTGCTCTTACTCCAGGTTCTGGTGCTGCTTTTCTGACATTATAGGTGCCTTTGGGATTTAGAAGTTTCACTGCCCAGAGATCTCAGGCCCGAGGATGAGTTCTATTATTGGCTCTTGTTGGTAAGGAGACCCTGATCCTCTTGCTTCACAGAGGGCACATTTTATACACAGCCAGCTGTTTTGCCTGGGGATCCTGGGAGTTCACAGTAACTTGCAGGTGAATCCTACCAGTATCTTTCTCCATCTTCTTGCCAGAACCATGCATGAAGAGGTTGATGGATGGGAGTGAGGGATTATGATGAGTGATGTTCAACAATTCATTGGCCCTGTGCTCACACTGCCCCTTCCTCAGTTTAGTCCCACAAAGTGATCTCACATATGAAGATAGGGATGGTGTTAACTCTCCTCTAGAGAAATTTTGTTCTGGGGCTGAGTCCCGGTGGCGTATTGGTTGTGCGTGGGACTGCAGCCCACTGAGATGGAGGTTCAATTCCAGCAGCGGCTCCACAGAAGCAAAGGCTGGGTCTCCTACTCCCACCACCAGAGGGCAGTGATGCCCCAAAAACAAAAACAACAACAAAAAGAAATTTTGATATAATTTCATTGGGTTCTAGATCTTATAAGGGAATAACACCTACCATAATAATGACCTTTTACTGGGCAGTGTGCTGGACTCTTTCCTCAATTGTACAAATGCTGGATGGGGGAGGTATCACAAAGCCATTTTACAATTGAGAAAATGAAGGATTAGAGCCCAAAGGCAACGAGACATTTGTCTAACTTTAACGACCGTGATGTCTTTAAATTATGTCACTCTTGTGATGGCTAGAAAATGGCCAAGAGGAATATGTTATCAAGTCTGGGATGAGTTTAGGGAGGGGAATTGGGTAAGAGGAGGTATAATGAAGTGAGAACACTGGACTCTCTAAGAGAAATATTCCAGACCATATTGATAATAGTAGTACACATTTTGTTTTGAAATGATATGTTTTCTGCACTATACCTTCTTTTTATTTTACTGATTATTTTACAGATAATTAAAACTACAGTATTTTATTCTTAGATTAATTGGGAGCTCTCATGGCTTAGTGGGTTAAGCTTGAGGCTGTAGCTTCCAGGTTGACAATTCAAACCCTCTAGGCACCCCAAGGGAGAAGAATAAGTCTTTCTGTTCCTCCTAAAGAATTGTAGCCATGGAAACCCATAAGATTTATTGTGTGACTTATTGAATGGCTGTGAGTTGGTGTCTATAATAGTGAGTTTAGAGTGATAGTTTAATATTAGAATTACTTACTTTATTTGCACCAGTAAAGTAGCTTACAGTAGGGTGGTAGTTCCTAATTTCAGGTCAACTTGAAGATATAGAGGTGTAGGGGTGGAGTTTAAGCCTGCCATTCAAGTCACAGCCTGATGATGCCTCCTCGTGGGCCTGGTCTTCTCATAAGGCATGTCCTGGGAACCTCCCCACTCTTACTCTCTCTGCCTTCACCTTCCAGTTGAACAGCCATGCTGAAACCTGTTTCAGTCCCGTGATGCACCCCCCACCATTTATCCCACAAGACTTTGCACTTACTGGCCTGTTACTCCCTGCATTCTGCCTCAGTGAATGTGGCTGTGTGAGGCTGAAGAGGAAGTTATGGATTAGACTTGGATTTTTGGACAGGTATTGGATTTATGGATGATTTCTACTGGACTGGGATTTTTTTTATTATTGATAGAAAGCTTTTTCTTAAGCATGTATGAGTGATTCTGGATTTCTCTAGTCAACCAGACCCTGACACAGTATAGAAAACAACCCAGTAAACTGCATTGCTATATCTTATGTTTGGCGAGTCAAAGAAGAAAAACTACCCTGAGGCTGAGATCAGACTTCATGATTTGTTTCTCTAGTTGATCTGGTCTAACGCAACCGGTAAAGTGAACAGTGTCGCTTGGCTAACAGTTCCTTGGGAAAGTGTCACCATTGGCTTCCTGATGTGTGATGGGACAAATGCTGCACTGCTAACTGCAGAGTCAGCAGTTTAAGCTCACACTCTGCTCTGCTCCTTTGGAGGAAGATGACGCTTTCTGCTCCCACTAAAGACTTGCAGAGTCAGAACACCCGCGGAGCTTCTCTACTTCGCTCTCCAGAGTCGCTGTGAATTGGAACTTCCTGAGTGGCAGTGGATTTAACCATCCTGAACAATGAGCTATGACACTCGAGACTGTCTCCTTTTCAGCAGATGTTTCTGTTATCCTGCTTGGGAACCATTTTCTGATTTTATCACGCTCAATTAACTTTGCATGTTCTTCGGCATCACATAAATGGTCTGGTATCTTGCACCAAGATGCGATGTTATTAATATTTGTATCCTCATAGTTTGTTCTTCTTTATTGTTGAGTTGTATCCATTGTATGAATACACCACAATGGCTTTATTTTCTTATTGGAGGACTGTTATATTTAGAACTACTGGGATAATTCTTGTACGGTCTTTTGTGAACATTTGTTTACATAGTAGATTGAAATATCTGGGTTTTGCTCACTACCATTGAACAGCTTGAACTCATGGCCACCATATAGATGATCATTTTAATCTCCCACAGCAAATGAAGATTTATGATTATTTCACATTCTGGACATTTGTTATCTCAGTTGTGTTAGCCTGGGTAGACTAGAGAAACAAATCCATAAATGCATATGCATATAAGGGAGAGGTTTATATATGAGGAATAGAACATTGAGAAAGCATTCCAACCCAGTCCACTCAAAGCTCACAAGTCTGATTTTAGTCCATATGTCCAATACCAGTCTATAAAGTCTTCTTCAGATTCATGAGGCACATGCAATGACATCAAATGAAGGACAACCACAGGCCAGTGGGTAGAACGCCTTTGGATCCAGTGGCATTGTAAGCATCCCAGCACTGACAGGGGTCTCTATGTGGCTTTTCCAACTTCAGAGGTCTGGTTCCATCAGAGTAGGTCCATGTGGCTTCTCCTCTGGGATGTCTCATAGGGAATCAACCTTGTGTCTTGTCAGTAGAGTGTCTCCAAGGGACTCCAGTGAGTCTCTCACCTCCAAGGGGGAAATCCAGCCAGATTTCTCAGGAGAAAGCCATGCCCACACAGAGGTCTTATTAGTTATCTCCAGATTGACAGGCTAGACTCCACCCCTACACTCTTAATCCTCAAATCGACGCCACATTTAGGTGATTGCCACATCAGTCTTCTTCATTTAAGCCATTTTTAGTGATTAGGTATTGGGATCTTTAAAAAAATTAAACCGTGGTTTGTGTGAAAGTTTACTGAGGAAATGGGTTTCAGTTGAACAGCTTATACAGATTCAGGTTTCTGACCCTGGTTGCAATCTAGTCGCTGTAACAGCTGTGTTCACACTTTCTGCCTGGTTTCCCATGTTATGGCCACACTACAGAGCTCTCTGCCATTCCTCTTCAAAAGTTATCTCCAAAAGTGGGTGAATCCCAGGTTCAAAGACTTTCTATGGGCTATGTTTTAGGAGTTCAAATAGTCATTATCACATCAGTAAGTTTGGTCTTTTTGTGGTTGTGAATTTTTGTTGTATACTTTTTCTCTTTCTGTCTGGGACCTTACTGCCCTCAATGAGAGTAGTCAGTCAGAGTGCCATTTAGTTCTTCTGATCCCAGAACAGGACTGTGGTGCACATGGTTCATTAATCTTTTGAATGAATTTATTCTCAAATATGAATTTTTTTCTTCCTCATTATCCCTCTGTCAGCTGCAGGACAGTTTTGGGTTTATGGCTTGGTGGCTTTGCTCCAGATGCCAGGCAGGCGAATCTGCCCCACTTATCTTCTCATTGTAGAACTCACCCCAGAGGTTTGACTTCTATCCAGTACATGTTATTTTCATGGTGAGGATATTATGGAGCTTATTTGGTAAATAGTAGGCTGTGATTTGGGATCAGGAAGGACTCAAGACACAGTTCTTCAACCTGGACAGCCCTTTCTCAGCTGAGCTCACTGGCAAGCTCCTTTCCGGTCCTTGGTCATGTGAATTCAAAGTTGTACATCTTTTTGGAAGCCAACTGCCACATCTTTCTCCCAAGCAGTGGAGTCAAATCAGTAATCTTTCAGGAAACAGCTGAGTGCTTAGCCATTGACTCACCTGGCATTCCCTTTATTGACTTTGCATAATACTAATTATGAAGCATGAATTCAGCCATTTTCAACTCCATTTGTTATCTATGTGAATTACTGAGGCGATAGGGCATTTCTTGAAGAGATAGACTCTCCTGGCACAGGAAGGATAAAAGCAGGTCATTACCAGTCATTCCATCATACTTTCTTAGCTGTGTTCATTTTTGTGTAACTTTATCTTATTTTATATGTGTTCCCTTATGAGCTACACATATCCCCGTTCAGGTTATACACAGAGCACACCTGAAGCCATTTGTACAAGTCCATATCTAGCCAATTTTAAAAAGACTTTCCTGGGTGTCTATTATTTTCTTTCTGAGATCTAAAATGTGGACCTTTTGCAAAGTTATGAGCACTCTGATGGACACCCAGGGGTGAGGTTATGGTGGGGAAAAAATGTAGAAACACACAAAGCTGACTTTTAAAATTAACTGTCAGTGGACAAATAAATTTTGGAATTTTTATTAAAGAAGAATAAAAGAGGAAGTAAACTAATGAAGGCCAATGAGACTATCCAGGCAGAAAAAAGCTTTAATGTGAAGTTGTAAGACATTCTTAGTTTAATCTCCTCCCCCAAAGAGTATATTCACTCCTCACTTTTCAATCTAGTTAGGTTTCGGGTTAGTTCTCTGTGCAAAAATCAGCATCATGGTATAATTCAGAGTGCTCCCCTCAGACCACAACATGGAGGGTGATTACATCATTGAGCAACTGTCAAATTATTCCATCATATAAATGCCAAATCTCATTATATAACAGCAAATTCCACAGAAACATGGCCCAATAAAGTTGACACATAAACTGAACAATCACAGCCAGTGTTATTCTGTTCTGGCATATTAGAATTCGTGGCTAATAGAGATACACTTTTGCAGCAAATGCAAAAGCCAAATAAGGAAGTAATTGAATACAAGTGAGGAATAGGTATATTTATACTCAAGAATACCAGTGGTATTTGGCAGGGATTATTGTTGTTTCCCACATGTCATATAACTATTAGTGATGAAACAGATTCAAATATAAGACTTTGTGTAAACCAAAGACCTTTTATATACGTTCACATCTAGAATTTTAATGTAATTACTTTCATTGAATTAGAACAAAATTTTCAGGAAAAAGTATATTTTAGGTGTGTTAAAAGGATATTACATGTCTTTTAATTTTCAATGTATATTAATTATAATATCATTGAATAGATATTACATTCTAATCCTCTGAATTCAGTATCCATCTTTAAATTTTAGTCTATATAGCATCTTTATTATTTTATGTTTTTCATTTTATTATGTTCATGTAGATGACTTTGAACATTTATAAAACATTAGTTAAAATATAAAGTTAAACTTTTAAAATCCAATAACATCATGCAAAGATTCAATTGAAATTAAAAATAATGATACATATGAATATGTCAAAAACATTGCTACCAAATCATAGACACATCTATCAAACAAAAATATCAAAATGTGATATTACAGTTTCTCAGTAAGTTCTCTACCTAGGTCTATACATATCTAAACATGATGCTGTCAACTCTCTAGCTATTTCCTTAGGAATTCTATACTCTTCAGTTTATGGCACATCCAAGCAGCCATTTGGATATCCTCAAAGGAATATGGTCATGTTCTATTTTAAATGTTATTTGAGTTTGCAGAGCACTAAAAAATTCAAAAATGAAAAGATGAGGGATTTAGTTTGGACGTACCAAATTTCCCAATGAAATTCTCATAGGACAACTATGGGTCTGTTAATAATGAGCATGTGCATTGTCCTTATGTGTGTGTGTATGTTTGTGTGTGTGTGTGAGAGAGAGAGAGAAAGAGAGAGAGAGAGAGAGAGAGAGAGAGAGAGAGAGAGAGAGAGTCTATGAGCATTTCCTGATCTTTTTCTCACTAATCCAGTTTTCATTTTTATTAAAACTTCTTCACTATCAGTACTTAAACCTATTCTAGGAAGCCTATGCTGAATTTACATGGGACTTAGTGTCAAGCAGACTTTGTTTAATTTCAGGGTTTTCATTTATTAATAATGTCTCTTCAGTTATTACAAAGTACAGCTATAGCTCTTTAGTGGGTTTTGACATTTAAAATTGAGCATCTGTAGTTCTTTCCTCAAATTTCAAATGGCAGAGTTCCTTGCTCCTTTATTAAGTTACTCATCCTCCCGTTTTGAGTATGTGATGCTGTCTAGTCAGCATTGGACTACCAATGGCAAGGTGGGAGCTTCAAGCTTACAAGACACTTGAAGGAAGAAAGATGGAGGCTGTGGTCTTTGGCAAGGATTTATGGCCTTGGAAACTTGTGTGGGTTGGAATCAACTTGGTTGCAGTGAGGGTTTTTTTCACTTTCTCACCTTCCCTCCTGTGTGCTTTCAGACAGTTCCAAAGACAGAGCTTAGAAATCAGTCGGCTTACACACCAGGGGCTGCTCACCCCAAGGCCAGCCAAATGGAACCTACCAATGAGGGCATGGGCAGAAGGTCCATCCTTTTTGAAGGACTGTAGCATCTGTCGCCTTGTGTGGCAACTACACCCTGTCCTTGAATGCTTGCTGCTAGTTGGAATTGACTCCATGGCAATAGGTTAGAAATGGATCCGACAAATGTGCAACTTTAAAGAGAAATCAAAGATCGAATTTTAGTTCCTAAAAATCTTAAAAACTATAATATGCTATATCAAGTGTTCAAATACCTTCTCATATTTTGAATTTAAACCAAATGAAACCCATGTTTACTGAGTCCATGTTGACTCCGTGAGATCCTAAAAGAGACTGCAGAGATGCTTCAAGGGTTTCAGATATGATACATCTTTATGAGAGTAAAAAACCTCATTTTCCCCCCATGTAGTGCTTGGCAATTTTGAACCGCTGATCTGCAGATTAGCAACTTAACCTGTAACCTGTTATGCCACTGGGACTTCTATCATGGATTCAGCCTTAATTAAAGTTATAGTTGACATCATAAAACTGCCGAAATCTCAATGACACTTGTTAGAAAGGAATACTGAGTTCTCGTATGGCATTGGTGGGTCAGTCTTTCAATAAGAAAAAAAAGAAAAGAAAAGAAAGAAAGAGGTATTTATATGAAGTACTAAATTTGGTGTGCATATCAATTGTTTGTTTTGAAGGTTGGACACTGAATAAGGAAGACCAGAGAAGAATTGGTGCATTTGACTGTGGTGCTTAGTGGAAGTACCACGGACTTCTTAAAAGACAAACCAATCTGTCTTAGAAAAAGTGCGGCCAGCGTGCTCTTTAGAGGCAAGGATGGAAGGATGTCATCTTACATACTTTGGACATGTGGTCGGGAGAGAGCAGTACATGGAGAGGGGCATCCTGCTTGGTAAAGTGGCGGGGCGGCAGAGATAAGGAAGGTCCTCCGCGAGATCAATCGACACCGTGGCCGCCCAATGGGCTTGGGCTCGGAAATGATTGAGGATGGTTCCGGGCACACCGTGTTTCATGCTGGGGTCAGCATGGGGCCACTGTGGGTCAGACAGACTCAATGGCATCTGACAACAACATATCAACTACTCTAATTTTAAGTTTAATCAGTATTTATTCTACATTGTCATTTTAAGTGGAATTCTATCCAAGCCTCTTACTTAATCTATTAAGACCCTTACTTGATTTTAAAAAAATGTTGTAATAGTATGACTAACACTTGCCTTATTACCTTGTAACCATAAAATCGTGAATATTTATTTATTTTTGTTTTAAATAATGATGTTTAATACCTAAATTATACATCTATTTGGAATGTAAAACATTGTACCTCTGGGGAAAATTACATTTTAGTCATAGTTCTTTGGTGTTTGGATAAAGAGACTTAGATGATTACTACAGGAAAATTTTTAATGTCAATTAATATATCAATAATCCCTGGTGGTACAGTGAGCAAATCCATTGATTGCAACATACTGCTCACCATGAAGAAAGAAGGTGAGTTTGTAAGTGCCTGCCAATGTTTACCATCTTGGAAACTTCATGGAGTTGTTCTACTATGACCTGTTGGGACACTGAGTTTAAATCACTCAAAGCAGTGAGGAATGTAGTAGGTGTATCAGAATGTCTTTTTCAACTTTCATTTGTCATGTTATTTCTAACAAGTATCATGTTGATTACACTAGATACCACTAGTGTAGCTGACTACTTTTATTTGCCTAGTAGATACCTAGATGCCAAAAAATGAAACTTGCTGTACACCGTAAGCAGCGGCGAGTCCCAGACCACTATTCAAAAGCCTGATAATGATATCATTTTCTTAACTTGAGTGAAAAATAAGTTTGATGATTTTCAGAAAAGGATATCCATATTACCTTAATAATTAAATATAATTAATTGGGGTTCCTTACAGATCTTGTAACAATCCATGAATCAATTGCATTTAGCACACTTGTTACGTATGTTGCCATCATCATTTTGAAAACATTTTCTTTCTAATTGAGCTCGTGATATCAGCTTCTCTTTTTCTCATCCCTCCCCCACCTTCCCACCTTCATAAATTCTTTATCAATTATATACTAATACCAATATTTTGTATTCACATTGTGTGATAGGTAAGCTTGTTGTACCAAAAAGGCCAAAGAAGATAGGTATGTCTGTGGTGACAACATCGTCAATGAACTCACGTAAGAGCAATTTAAGGGCAGAGGTAGAAATGACTTGGAAAGCCCTGCCCTTGCTCTCTTGCCCTTGGATCTTCCAACCAGCTGACTGTCTTGTTCGTCCTGTGCCTCGGTCTCCAAGTGACACTACCCATGAGACCCCTAATCGGTGGACTGTGTTGCCATGAGTTGAGGTTCCTTCAAGCCCTGCTTCTGCTTCGCCACACTCCTGGAATACACATCTCTTAACTGGGGACTGTCCAACCCTGTCATCAGACTGACTGCTGGTGACCTGCTTTGCTGTTTGCTTTTTGTGGCCGGATAGCCTGGATTGCTCTACAGAGGACTACTCAATGGTCCTCAAAACTCAAAGGACTGCTGGTCTACTAGCTGTCTCACGCAAGTGAGTTGAACTGAGCCATTTGTACTGCTTTATAGATTAGTTAACTATTTCTTATTTTATATATCCTTCTATTTATATAAATATATAAAGAGAATTACTAGTGTCCTGGTTTTGTTTCTCTAGAGAATCCTGTCTAAAACCCACTATCTGCTGCGTCTTTTCACCTACCCACATTTCTGTTATACATCCCCCTTGGGATGTGTGTGTGTGTGTGTGTGCTTGTGTTTTATGCATCATTGTGATAGATCCCCCCCCTTACCCCCCAGTCCTCATGGTGTCTCTATCTCCACTACTGTTCTTGATTTATCAGTCTTGGATTGCATGTATCAAACTGGTCTAGCAGAACTTGTAAAGTAGAATTGAGGTTTCGATAATGGAACGGAGGAAGCATTGAAGAACTCGAGGAATGTTGTGTGTTTCATCTTTGTGTATCTTTGCACTTTAATAGTCCATCTAGTTCAAACTCAGACTTCCATTTGAAAAATTCCCATATTTATTTAGTGATATACTATTTGAAAGCTTATCCACATATATTAATCACCAACTTGACTTAGAGAAACATGTATCTTGCACCTGTACAGCACAAGTGGTATTCTTTTCCAATATAGCTAATTATTTAGCACATCAATGGATTATTTCCTTATATTAACTTGATATCTTTGAATAATTTTATGATTATTATTTGAGATGAAAACGAGTATTATTTCAAGTTAGAGATGTGTGTTTAAAAGTAAATTTCTGAAATCAGGTATTTCACCTTCTAGTATGCTTATCACTCTGCTATGCCTTTGCGTAGTTCAGAGCCCAAAGATTTTATTTGTTGATTCTAGAAATTGGCAGAAGGTAGTCAGTCCAGGATTATGGTATATCTTTAGCATTTCTAAAGTTTTTAAGGTTTCTTGAGCTAATTGACTATATTTCAATTTTGTTTTGGTCTATTCAAATACATCATGATAATTTTAGAAAAAAGACAATGGGAGCAAAAAATGACTTTTTCCCCCAAGTTAGCACTATATCTAGAATTAAGGAAATAAAGGGTGAAATTGAGTCATAGACAGATTATTCCTTCAGGATTGATACAGATTTGGCATGAATATTGCTCCAATCCATTAGCTATTCTTTCCTGCCAAAATAGAATTGAATGTATTGATCATAATTTTTAGCTAGAGACAGTTTGACCCCTTTTGGAAATAAATAAAATTAGTACAAATGAATCTCCAATTATCTTAAATAAACATATGTATAAGCTTAATTTAGAAGTTTATTATGTGTTTTGGAACTAGAGAAAAAACATTTTTGAAAATTATCATGTAAATATTATTGAGCTGTTAACACTGGAGACAGAGTTCAATTCTGTTGTTATTGGAAAGAAAACAAAAAAACCCACACGTATATATTTCAATGAAATGCAAAGTCTTCTTTCTTTGCAGGGAATTATTTATTTTTCTTGAGGGAGTCATTTCACCATTACAGTGTACTAAGTGCAGTACGTATGTGAAAGTTACATTTAAATCCAAAGGAAAATAGGTTAATAATCATGGAAGAATACTCCTGACCTCTGCATCCATCATTCTTAGCCCCAACAAACACTTCTCATGCTGAGCACCTTGATCTCTGCTCTTGGCAATGTTCTACATAAGCCTTTGCTACAGATCCTCAGTGAAGAATGGTGTTTTGATGATAATGTCTCTTGCTCTTCATCATTGCCCTGTCTTGCCCCTCATTTCTCCTTCTACATGCAGTTTAGATGAAAGACATTTATTCATCACAAATGAGCTCTTTTGGATTATCTTTTATTTCAAATGGATCCATAGAACATCCTGCATATTTTTTCCTGTACTAAATTGCATTTTCTCTTAGGCTTCTGAAAGAACTTTGTATTTTATTACAAAAAATGACAGTTTCAATATATGCTGCTCAGTTACTGTAGGTAGTGCAATAAACTATTCTATTAGGGAGCACTTGCCCCTCACAGCAGTCACTTGTCATTATTGGAGTCTGTGCTTACCAACTTTGACCAGTGCTTTCCCCAGTAAGTGGGATTACTTGTACAAGGTTGGAAACTAAACCAGTTAAGCCACTAGACACAAAAGATCCAGACTCTCATGTTTAAAAATTGCCTTTGGAAATTGCAGATTATTTTCTAAGGACTGTACTTTGATTACTGTGTGGATAGAAAATTATAACTTCATTTTGAACACGATTTTATTATAAAGTTTCCATATATTCCTGTTGTTACTTTTAGTCTTCAAGAAACATATTTCTTTTAAGCTAAAATCATAGCTGAAATAATTTTCAACACTCTAATTTTAATTAGTGGCTTCACAGAATGTTGAAGGATCATATCTTGATTGCTCTCTCTTCAGGAAAAAAGAGGTGTCTTTGTTGGTGCAAACACACAGGGATCAATACATATGTATTCCAAACAATGAGGAGACTGTGAGCAAAGATTTCAGGCACTTTTCTGTTTGTATAGTGATTTTCATAGTCATTATCATCATTGGGTCCCATTCCATTGTCTGAGTCCCTAAAGAAGATGGGAGCATGGGAAGAAGCAAAAAGAAAGATTGAGTGGCATGGACTACCTTTTCATTTTTAACGTTGGCCAGCAAGTTCACATCCTCCTTTGAACGTCCTCCATAAAGGAGCTCATTCTCAAAATCCCTTGGGAAATGCGAAATGTTAGATCTCTAAAATACCGTTCATCTCCCAGGACCACCAGAGGGCAGTGATATCCCCCCAAAAAACAAAACAAAACAAAAAAACATACCATTTATGGAAATGAGCAGGGGTATGTGTTAAACAGATCTATTTGGGCTTGGCAGTTAAGCAGCTAAACATTATTCAAGTTAAACAGTTAAACATTATTGAAGTGTTTCACATTTTGATATTTTTCTTTTATAAATATTTCCATGGTTTGTAGCATTGTCTGACTTATTTTAATAAGTCACTTTTTGACTTATTTTCATGGATAGAACCATTTTTCACAGTGTAAGATCTAATGTGCTTGTGTATATATACAGCAAGAAGGGACACAATGCTTAATTAGGCCACACAGCAGTACGGAGGATTAGTTCAACTCATCTTTGTGCAACAGTTAATACGCTGAAGGTCCCTCATGAGGGGTGCAGCGTCACAAGCCCTCAAGGATGCCCGCTCTCCATCACCAGCACACATTGTCTCGAACAAAGTGCCGGTTGTGCAGCACACTCATCATGCCTCTTATCACATACAGCTGTGAACACTTCACCCCGGGAACCCAGTGCCATATTTACCAGCTGACGTACACCCCAAAACAGGTGTATTGCTTCAGTGCAGGACTGCGGCCCACAGGCTTGGTGGTTCAAATCCAGCAGCAGCTCTCCAGGAGCAAGGCTGGGTAGCTCTCATGACCACCAGAGGGCAGTGATGTCCCCCCCCCAAAAAAAACAAAAGCAAACAACAAAACTTTGCCCACATGGTCCTATGAAGGCCTAGTTGGCACAATAATCCTTTCACAGTTCTATACCAAATTAATTTTATTTTAATCTATTATAAATAGCTACTTCTATGCATATGAAAACTTTATTTTTTCACCTCAGGAGTACTGGCTAAAATAAAACATACAGTTGATGTTTATTTTTTGTTGTTAGGAAAATAATCATATTTTAACACTGAGAAGAAGCTTCCTGCCCAAAAGAAAGAGTCCTATTGCTTGACCACATATAGGATATTTTTAGATTACCCTGAAATGTTCTCATAAAGTGAGGCATGTTACAATACTTCTCCAATGTATCAATTTCCTATTCATCAACTAAATAAAAATCATCATTTAGCTAATTTTGAGAGGTAAGGTTAAAAGCTGAATATGGGGTCAATGTGTTTGCCATTAAAAATGAAAAATGGCAGGGAACAAATGTACAAATGTGCTTGACCCAACGGATGGATGTAAAGATTGTGATAAGAGTTGTACAAACCCCCAATAAAATATTTTTTTTTACAAAGAGAACTAGTAAACAAGCCTTGAGTACCTGCTAATTATCAGCCGTGCCCTTCAGGGTATAAAAACTTAGAACTCTACTCCAAATTTGTGGTCCAATCTCAAGTCAATGTCTATTGTTGCCTTTTTTTGAAATAAAATGGAAGAAATTTATTGGAGACCATATGGGAAACTCTAGGGGCCCAGCATACTCCCCTTTGTAGATATGCCCAGGCAAAGGGTCACACCATTCACACCACTGTTCTCCTATATCCCAGAGGGATTCCCCTTGAGCCAAGCCCCAGAGTCCCATGACTGGCTGGGGGTGGGGATGACCAAAGTCTTTTATGAATTTTCAAAACCAACAGAAAGTAAACAAAGGTGATCTGCTTCCCTTCAAAAGCAAGCAAGCCCTAGTAGTAATTTCCAATCTTATCTCGGCTTTCATGTAGCTAGTTGACTACTAAGATAAAAAGTACCATTGCAAATGGAATCACAGTCTCATACACTTGCAAACACAACTCAGGACTCTTAGTATTTTTCCAATGATATCAACTTAATGACGTACTGAAAGATGTGTTACAATATTCTTTATTGCATAGCATGCTGTTTCGCTAACTCAGAACCTACATATTGATAAAGATTCTAAGCAATAAAGTTATTAAATACAAGGATCAATTGCACACTCTAAAACTTAATTGCTGTGTGACTATTTTAATAATAATTTCTATCTCAGTGATTTATTAAGAACAGTAACTGTGATGGAAACAAAGCTTGTTTCTAAGCAAAGTTTCAGTATATATTTAGAAAATGAAAGATAGTCATAAATTTTTTGATACACAAAAAGTTGATATCTAATTTTCCCTCTTGAATCTGTGCTAACCTTTTGTGACTTACAGAAACAATGGAGTAGGGAGAAAATGACCTTACACTAATTCCACGCCTGGTCTTTAAGAGGACCACTAGCAGTTTCTACCTCAGGTCCAACAAATAAAAAGGAAGTCCAAGTAGCCTTCAGGAGATAGGTGTCACATGTTGTGTCTGTTGTTAAGTACCATCTAGTTCATTATGACCCATAATAAGCAACCTATGCATAACAGAACAAAATGGTCTGAGCCTGGGCCATTTTCGCAAGTGTCCCTATGACTGAGCCCATTGTGGCAGCCGTGATGTTAATCCCTCTCCTTGAGGTCATTCTCTTCCTTGATACCATTACACTTTACCAAACATGATGTCCTGGTCCAGAGACTGAACTCTTCTAACATGTCCACAGTATGAAAGACAAAGTCTTGCCATTCTTGCCTCTAAGGAGCGCTCTCGCCATGCTTCTAAGCTAGATAGATTTTACCTTTTAATAATCCATGGTACTTTCAATTTTTGTATAAATCATAAAAATTCAAATGTATCAATTTTTCTATAACCTTCCTTATTCAATATCCAACTTTTATGTTCCTATGAGACCATTGAAAATACAGTGACTTGGGCCGGGTACATATGTCCCAAAGAAACATATTTGCTTTTCAATACTCTAAAGAGGTCTTGTGCAGCATATTTACCTAATATGACATATCTTTTGAACTCTTGACTTCTTATTCCATTAGTTTGATCATGAATCCAAGCAAGATAATATCCTTGACAATATCAACTTATTCTCCGTTTATCATGATACTACCTATTTGTCTAGTTGTTAGCATTTTGATCTTCTTTACATTCAATAGTCATCCATACTGTAGGTTTCAACCCTTGACTTTAATCAGGAAGTACTTCAAGTTCTCTTCACTCTTAACAAACAAGGTTGTATCATCCATGGACCTCATGTTGTAAATAAGCCTTTCTCCAATCCTGATGCCATACCTTTTTTCATATAAGCTTGCTTCTCTGATTATTTGCTTAACATATTGATTGGATAAGTATGATGAGAGAGTACAACTGTGTCTCACACTTTTCCTGATTTTAAACCCTGTAGTATTACCTGTTGTAGTCACATAACTTCTTCTTGGTCAATGTAATGATTCCTTGTGAAAACAATGAAGTATCTGGAACTTTTATTCTTCTTCAGGTTATCCATAGTTTGTTACCTCCACACAATGAATGCCTTTTCATATTCAATAAAATACAAGTAAATATCCTTCTCATATTCTCTGCTTTGAGCCAAGATACACCAGACATCAGGAATGAAATCCTTGTTTCAAGTTTTCTCCTAAAAATGGCATGAAACTGGGAGCTCCCTGCAAATGCACTGCTTCAACAGTTACTGGATGATTTTGCCCAAAAATTTGCCTCCAGGTTATAGCAATGCTATTTCTCTATAATTTGAGAATACTTTGGGGTTATTTTCGATTTGAGGAAGGAGTGGAATCTAGCCTGTCAATCAGATCATAGCCAAGGAAGCCTCTGTGTGGGCATGGGCTTCTCCTGTTGTTTCTGGAAACTCCTGTCTTCTTTCCTGGAGGCAGGGCAGACTCTCCCCTTGATGAATTCCTATTGACAAGCCAGATGGAGCTATATTGATGGAGCCCGAGCACTGAAACTGGAGGAGTCATGTGGAAACCCACCTAGCACTGAGATGCTTCCACTGCCATTAGATCCAGAAGACATTCCACCCACAGATCTGTGATCTTCCTGCATTTGTCATCATTGCATTTGTTGTGTGAGTCTAAGGATGAATTTATAGACTGGTTTGGGACATATGTTCTAAAAGTAGACTTATGAATTTGATCTAGACTAGGCTGAGATGTTTTTCAATATACAATTACTCTTTGATATAAAGTTCCCTTTTACACACATATGAGTGTCTGTGGATTTGTCTTTCTAGTCAACCCAGATTAACACAGTTATCTTCCTTTGGAATATACACAAATATGGATATCTTCCAGTCTATAAGAAAACGGTCTTCCAAATTTTCTGGAATATGAGGGGTAATCCTCCAAAACCTCCCACAATGTTTTTTCAAAGTTATAAAATCTTTAAAAATTACAAGACAACTTTATCACCTTTAAAAGTACTCTCCATTCCACTTAATATATTTGTCAAATCTGTAATTCCATTTTTGGAAACATTTTCCAACTCATCTGTTTGGAAGGCTGACAACATTTCCATAATCTTTTTATTTACCTTTTCTACAGTATCAAGTTGCTGTCCTTCTTTGGCCCTCTTAATTCCTGGAAAGAAAATGAAGCCACATGGAGTGAAATCAGGTGAGTAACGTGTGTTGGAAAAGAGGGCAATACTTTTTTTTTTTTCTTAATTAAAAAATGATGCTATGACTCTGTCCAAATGCTGGGTAACTGGGTAAAAGCCCTATTTGGACAGAGTTATGTGTGCTAGCCTTTCTCCCTCCAGACATAGATATTATTCCTGGAAATGAACCTGTCCCTATCCCTGGTATTGATTACATGGCAGGAAGAGCTAAAGGGCAGTGCAACTAGGTGACCTATTTGTAAGATTAGGGACCAGTACTGAAGTGGCCTTTGGAACTGCAACATACCAAGTTATCTAGGCAGCTAATCTTGGATATGCAGGCCTCATCAGGCACTACACAAGATTTGCAAGAACAGGTAGATTCTTTAGCAGAAGTAGTACTA
>PVJH01019971.1:0-41646 GCA_004026705.1 Nesogale talazaci | reverse complement strand
TCCATTATTTTGCAGCACTGTTCAGACAATCTACCTGATGCAATAAGGCATGAAGTAGAAGTAAAAGTTAAAATTGTCGGAAAGGAAGATACAAAATGATTGTTATTTGCAGACAACATGATTACATATCTTTAAAAATCTTCATGAGAATAGCTGAAAGGTCTTAACACTAATTCATAATAAGTGAAAAGGTAGAGTATAAGAAAAATGAACAAAATGCAGTAGTTTTCCTTTATGCCAGCAATAACCATCCAGGTACTACAATGGAGAAAGGATGCACATCACAATAGAAATTGGAAACTATATAATGCCCCTCGACATTGACATTTTTGGAGAGTGTAGATGATTTTGTTGAATGTCTCTCAGTTGGGGTTCATGTGATGTTTTTCCACAGTTAGAATCAGGTGATGCATTTGTATGTAGGGGGGTAGGGGTAGAAGGAGGAATACCTCAGAATTGATATAATCACTCTTTCCAACACATCATATGAGGACAAGGATGTCTATTTGTCCCATTCCCGGTGAGACTGACTTTGATCTCTTAGTTCAGGTGATGATCTGCCAGGTTTCTTTATTATGAAGTCTTTCCCCTCCCCTTATATAAACTTATTTTTAGTCCATGTGAAATTCAATGCTGTTTCTCATTCATGTCTCACCTGTTTTCAACTCTTACTTGACAATGCTGGCAAGAAGCTAAAGCCCCCAAACTCAAACCTGGTTCCGTAGCATGGATTTCAACTCAAGACAGCTCCACATGTGACAGAGCAGAGCTGCTCCACAGGGCGCTCCAATCGGCCTTTCCCAAAGCAGGTGTCAGATCTTTCTTCAGGGGAGCAGCTAGGAAGGTTGGAACTGCCAACCTTGAGTTTCAAAGTCAATTGATCACAAGCCACTAGCACCACCAGGCTTTGTCACACAGTACTAGTCAGAGTATACATATGCGGGGGCTTTACAAAAAGTCATAGGGGAAAGGGAATAAAAAATATGTTGGAATTTTCCCAGAAGCCCTTTGACACATATACCTTAATAAAGCACACCCTCTGAAAGGGAAGTGAGCAATTCTGATAAGGAACATTTAAAAAATAGTCATACTCTCTGATCTAATAACCCAGTGTCTGAGAAATATTAAAAAGCAGAGATGTGATGAAAGTGATATGGTTTTTATTTCACAAATAATAAAAATTTGTTCATAAGTGAATGTTCAACAACAGGTAGGGGGATAAATAGCTATGTAGTCAATATAATATTGTTTAAGGCTAATGGAGGGGGGGGAGTAATCCCTAAAAATGACTGTCTACAATTTGTCAGTTTGTTATGCTGTGGTGGCTTGCATGTTGTTGTGATGCTGGAAGCCATGCTTTCAGTGTATTTACCAAGTACTAGCAGAGCGACCTATGACAGACACATTTCAGTGGGCTTCCAGACTAAGAACAGACTAAGTAGAAGGAATAGTCGATCCATTACAGAGGAAGTGGCAACTGAAAACTTTATGACTATCAGTAAAACATTGTCTGTTATAGAGCCAGAAAATGAATTCCTCAGATTGGAAGGCCTAAAAATATGGCTGGGGAAGGACTACTTCCCCAATGTAGAGTCAACCTTAATGACATGGATGGAGCAAAGTTTTCAGAACCTTCATTTACTGATAGGGCATTATGTAGAATATGAAGAAATACCTGCAGGCATCCAGTAATAATCAAAATGTGGAGTGTCTGAAGTATGATACGGAAAATTGAAAGTCACCAAAAATGAAAGAATATATAAAGATCAAAATCATAGGTATTACTAAGGCGAAATGCATTGCCATTTTGACAAATGAATGGCATCACATTAATTAATTAAAAAGAGCATCTTGGGATCTATATTGAAGCACAGTGCTGTCTATAATAGGGTAGCTAATAATCTACAGGGAAGATCAATTATTGCAACTAATAATAGCATTAATGCACCAACTACTAAAACTAATGATGAGCAAATTGAAGACTCCTGCCAACTTTTTCAGTCTGAAATTAATCAAACCTACAATCTAGATGCGCTGATAATTATTGGCAATTGAAGTGCAAAAGTTGGAAGCAAAAAGGAAAGAACAGTAGTTGGAAAACTTAAGCTGTGGTGATAGAAATAAAGTTGAAGATTGCATGATAGAATTTTGCCAGGCTAGTGACTTTTCATCATTGCAAAAGACCCTTCTCAACAACACAAATGGCAGTTATTTATGTGGACAACACCAGTTGGGACACACATAAATCAAATTGACTACATTTTAGATTAAGCCAATGAAGAAGTAAAAAAAAATCACCTGCCAGTGCTTGCTTCGCAGCATATAAACTTAAAAAAAAAAAAGATCATCAGCCAAAATAAGGCCAGGTACTGACTGTGGAACACACCATCAGTTGCTTGTATGCAAGTTCAGGTTGAAACTGAAGAAAATTACAACAGATCTATTAGAGCTAAAGCATGACCATCTCGCCTGAATTTTAGTCACCGTCTCAAGAACAGATTGGTAAATTAAGCACTAATAAGCGAACACAAAACAAATTGTGGGATGACATCAAGAATAGCAAGCGCACACTGAGAAAGCAAAGTGTCATCCAAAAACAAGAAGGAAAGAGAATACCCAAAGGGGTGTCAGAAGAGACCCTGAAATCTGCTCTTGGACCTAGAGTGGCCGAAGGGAATGGAAGGAATCATGGAGTAAAAGACTCCAACAGCTGGAGAACATAAAAGCATTAGAAAATAGAAAAGGAGGAACATTCTCAGGCCATTGCAAAGTGAAAGATATGAAGAAAACGTTCAAGCCCCTCAAGTGGCGGGAAACATCAAAAGATGGAAGTAATGGAGTCACTATACCACCAAGAACTGGTCTACACCAATGCCTTCAATACCCAAACCAAATGGTCCAAGCTGCACTGAGGATATTGGGGAAAAGCAAAGCTCCAAGTATTTACAGAACACCAATCAGAAGGTTTTAACAAAGGCAATGCTGAAAGCATTCACAAGTCTATGGCAAGAAATTTGGAAGACACCTAACCTAGCCATCTGACTGGAAAACATCCATATTTGTGCCCATTCCAAAGAAAGGTGACCAACACAATGTGGAAATTATAGAACAATATTATTAATATTTCATGCAACTAAAATTTTGAAGAGAAAAAATGGTTGCAGCAGTACATGGACAAGGAACCAGTCAGAAATTCACCAGGATTCAGAAAAAGACATTGTGTTAGATGGGATTATCTAGAGAAACAAATTCAGTGATACTCATAGATGTACAGAAAGGGTTTATGTTAAGAAATATATATATATATATATATATATATATACACTTGGCATCGCAGTCCAGTCCAACTCAAGTCCTGAAATCTGATGGTAGTCTACAAGTCTCTCTCGTCTAACTCACATAGCCGATGAAACAGAATGGTGACCTAGAAAGTAGAAAAGGGTGGTGGGAACATGGCAGAATATCAGCATCTCTCAGTGTCCGTGGCCAGTATGGAGTCACTCCTCAAGGCAAACACAGTGGAGTCCCCATGAGCAGGTATGTGAAATGGCACAGAGAGAGTTAGCTCCCAGAATTCCTCACCCTCATCAAGTTCCCACTTGATAGAGTTGACTCCACTGCTAGTCAAGAGTGTCTCGCTCCCTGAGTGTCATCTGATAGATTCTTACAGTGACACTGTAGAACTGCCTATAGCGACCCTGTATAACCACTCCTTTAGATTTCCAAGACTGCATCTCTTCACGGAAGTAGATAGCCTCATCTTTTTCCAGCAGAGGGGCTGATGGTTTTGAACGGCAAACCTTGCACACCGTTACACAATTGTTTCGGAACCTCTAACTGGAAAGTTTGACTAACAGTCTGACCTGGTGGAATGAACTCCAAATTCACTACAAGTCGACATGTTCATCCATCTGGGAAGTTGATGGTTTGTCATAAATCGACATTTCTCCTTTTTTGAAGCAAGAAAATCATTTGTACACTTCAGTTTTTTTCCATAGTGTTGCCTTGTAAGCTGTATTCAATATCATAATAGTTTCTGTGGCATTTTTTTTTCTGAGCACAAAACACAATTTCACAGTCATACACAAAATTAACCATCACAAAAAAAACATGTTTGAGCAAAGCAATTTTATGAAAAAAATTCCCTGTGAACAAAGAGAACCTCAGAGTGGGTTGCTCAATGCTTGCCTAAAGGGAAAAAAATGCTTGCTCAGAAGCTCCACTCCACCCAGTGCAATTCCTGCTTTTATTTTGGGGGGGGGGATGCCCCTTGTATTTAACTACTATCAATGTGGAACAAAAGGTATCAGATTGACTTTGGTTGAAAGTACAGAATACTAGAAAGCTGTTTACTCGTGCAAAAGCAGTCAAATGTTTGGAGCCTAACAAATGATAGATAACATTCTTAAGAATGGGAGTTTCAGAACACTTCATTGTGCACTTGCCTAACTTGTATGCAGACCCAAAGGCAGTTATTCAGACAGCATAAGGAAGTGCTGCATGGTTTTAAATCAGAAAAGATGTCTGTCATGGTTGTACTTTTTTCACATCTGTTCAATTTTTATGTTGAATGAATAATTTAAGAAACTGGATTATAAGAAGATGAATGCAACCTCAGGATTGAAGGAAGACCTATTAACAGACTGCAGTATGCGGAGACACACCCATGTTTGCTGAAAACAAGGAGAAATGAGGGACTTACTGACGAGTGTCAAAGCCACAGCCTTCAATATGTACTGCAACTCAATGTAAAGAAGGCAGAAACATTTTCCATTTGATAGCAGACAACATTGAGACAAATAAAGAAGGAAAGTGTCAAGGATTTAAAGTTTGCTTAGACCCTCAATCAATGCCTATGAAAGCATCTATCAAAAATTCAAAGTATTGAATTGGGAAAATTAGATGCACAAACCAAAAACACCAAGCTTCCTTCCATTCAGTGAGTTCTGACTCAACAACAGGCTATACACCCTGTGTGGGTACCCGAGGCTATAAATTGTTATAGGAGCAAACAGCTTCATCTTTATCTCATAGAATGGCTGATGGGTTTGAACTATGTGCCTTGTGGTTCAAAGCTCAATGCATAATCCACTATGCCATCAGGGCTCTGTTCTCTTGCACAGAACCTCTTCAAAGTGTCAGAGAGCAAAGATGTCACTTTGAAGACCAACCCAAACCTAGGTATTTTGAATAGCATCATATTCGTGTGAAGCTGGACAATGAATTGGTAAGAACAAGGAATTGATGCATTTGGATTACAATATTTGGGAAGAATACTTAAAATCCTTTGGAATTCCAGAAGAACCTACCTAAGGAAAAATATCTATCTTTGAAGAAGTACAATTAGAATGCTCCTTAGAAGCAAGGGTAAAGAGACTTTGTCTTCTGTACTTTGGATATATTACTAGGAAATATCAGATGCTGGAAAAGTACATCATGCTTGATAAAGCCATCCTAAAATAGGGAAACCCTCAACAAAGTGTATTGACACTGTAGCAACAGGCAGGAAAACAATTGTGAAAATGGAGCAGGAGAGGCAGTGCTTCATCTTTTTACATAGAGGCTATATGATTTGGAACCAACTAGATAGTACCTGACAAGAACAGATACATTTTGAAGAGAAGATACTTAAAACTGTGTGTGAATTATATGTCTATATGGATATTTGCCTTTTAGGAGAACAAAAGACCATTTTAGTAGTATTTGTTCAGGGGAGGGGGGAAGTTATGTAAGCAGTTTTAATAGTTTATTATATTTTTTTCAATAGTTGTGTTGGTTGGATTTCCTTGAAGGCAGATGGATATGATCACAGACATAGATTTATATTTCATAGATTTAGTGTATTCTGGCCACTCCTCCTGATTGTGTTATTCCTAGTATCATATGATTTTCAAAATGGTCAATTTCAATCCATTTCAGTGTACTAATGCCCAGGGTAGTGATCTTCATGTGTTCCATTTTCCTTTTTGACTACTTCCAATTTTCCTAAATTCATAATTTGTATATTCCAAATTCCATCAATAAAGAAATTGAAGAATCCTACCAATGGCTTCAGTCGGAAATTAACCAAATATGCAATCAAGATATATTGATAATTATGTGATTGGAATGCAAAAGTTGGAAACAAAGAGGAAGAAACAATAGTTGGAAAATATAGATTTGGTGATTGAAACTAAGCTGAAGATCCTATGATACAATTTTGCAAAACCAGCAACCTGTTCATAGCAAATGCCTTTTTTGGACCACACAAAAGATGAAGACCAAAGTGGATGTAAGAAGAGACTGAGTAGCTGAAGCAAATGGGAGCTAAGACAGCATTAAGGAGCCGAGTAGAAAATTTCACAGGGCAGCTTGAGAAGATAAAATCAAATATAACAAAATGTACAAGGACTTAGAATTTGCTAACCCAAAGGGAAAAACAAGCTCAGCATATCTGAAACTGAAAGAACACAAGAAAAAAGTCAAGCCTCAAATTGCAATTTTGATTCTACAGACAAAGTATTGAATGATGCGGGAAGCCTCAAGAGGAGACGAAAAGGATATACAGAGACACTGTACCAAACAGAGCGAGTCGACAATTCACCATCTCAGGAAGTACCATCTGAGTAAGAACCGTGGTGTTGAAGGAAGAAGTTCAAGTTTCACTGAATGCATTGGTGAAAAGCAGGCTTAAAGAGTTGATGGAATACTCATTGAAGTGGCTCATAAACCCGAAGAAGCACTGGAAGCAATCCCTTCTCTAGACCAGGGAATTTGCAAGACACTTACCTGCCCAACTGACTGGAAGAGATGCATATTTGTGCTCAGTCCAGAGAAAGGTGACCCAAATCTAGAGCACTATCATTGGTATTGCACACAAGGACAATTATACTTAAGATCCTCCCACAACAGCAACAATGGCACATTGACAGGGGACCTAGATTCAGAAGAGGATGTGGAACAAAGGATATCACTGCTGATGTCAGATGGATCTTAGTTCAAAGAAGAGACTACCACGGAGATATTTACTCATGTTGCATAGACTATGTGAAGGCATTCGACTGTGTGGACCATAAGAATTGTGGATAAACTTGAGAAGAATGGGAATTCTGGGACAGTTCACTGTGCTCATTTCAAACTTGTATATGGCTCAAGAGACAGTTGTGAGATGAGAACAAAGGAATACTGCATGCTGTAAAATCGAGGTTGTATTCTCTCACCACACCTATTCGATCTGTATGCTGAGCAAATCATCAGAGAAGCTGGATTATGTGAAGAAGAACATGGCATCAGAATTGGAGAAAAGCATTAGCAACCTCAGGTATGCAGATGACACATTTGCTTCCTGAAAGGGAGGAGAAATTGCAGATCAAGGATTGAGATCAAGAGGAGAAAATGGCTTCTAGTTAAGACTCACCTGCCCAGAGCTCCTGCTGCCAGACCAGAAAATTGGGAGGCAAAGGTGAAGGAGACTGGGAGGTGGAGTCTAAAATTAGAACTAGGGTATGAGGATCTGTCCTGAATCCCACTTTTTTGTGAGTTCCACTCACAAAGTGAACCAAGAATGTTCTAAATCAGCTCCAGCTCCTCACTTTTTTGCAGCAAGTAGTGATTTCCTCATGCTGATGAGGGTACCTAATCCCAGACACAAGGAGGGTCTCTGAAGCCTAGCCACAGGATCCCACATCAGAGCTCCCTGGACTTTTAGCTGTCTTGAGCTCATAGCCTGGGGAGCTGGGTCAGCAGGTATTCCTAGATTTGGAACAGAGGGAATTTACCTGAGTCAGGCTGTGGTCTGGCAGAAAATAGGTAGACAGTCATAGTGCAGGGGACAAATTCTATTCTATTTCGCCAAGAAGAGAACAACCTTCCTGATAAGCTGGATTCCCCCTCCCCCCCGCTCTGGGGGGGGGTCAGTGTGACAGTCCCCAAATCAAGGCACCTCATAAGTTCAAAATAAAAAAAAAATTCTGGGTAAAAATGGCAAATCCCAGACTTACTGATCAACTCCCAAGGAAGCACATACACTGAGCCTCTTAGCATACATTAGCACAAGATGGGAGCCCATCACATAGAACAACTCCTACAGGGCAACAAAGAGAAAACAGCCCCCAAGATAATATTGGCTCAATCATAGAAAGAAGGCGAAGATGAACCATACACACTCACAACACAAGCGGATAATAAAGTAGGCGAAAACAATGGGACCAATGATTCTGGGGGAATATGGGATGGGGGGATGTGGGGGAAAGGAGGTGATGTTGACCAACCCAGGGACAAGGGAACAACAAGTGATACAAAATCAGTGATAAGGAGGGTATAAGAGGCCTGATAGGGATTGATTAAGGGTAAGGTAACGGAGAGAAATTACTGAAGTCCAAATGAAGGCTAAGCGTGATAGTGGGATAAGAAGGAAGTAAAAGAAAATAGAGAAAATAGGAGACAAGTGACATTTATAGAGGTTTAAATACAGTCATGTACATAGGTAAATATATTTTATATGATTATGCAGAAATAGATCTATGTGCATATATTTATAGGTTTAGTATTAAGGCAGCAGATGGACATTGGACCTCCACTCAAGTACTTCCTCAATGCAAGAACATTTTATCACATTAAATTGGCATTCCATGATGCTCAACTTCCTGGCACGATCACTGAAGACACATGTATGTAAAAGAAAAGTGATGAAGAAAGCTGATGGTGCGTGGCTATCAAAAGATATAGCATCTGGGGCCTTAAAGGGTTGAAGGTAAGCTCAGAAACAACAAATTCCACATGAAAGAAGCACACTAACCTGTGTGACCACGAGGTATCAAAGGGATCAGGGATCAGGCATCAAAGAACTAAGCATTATATCATTGTACATGAGGGAGTATACAGACTGGGAACCCAAAGCCCATCTGTAAGTAAGGTGACGTCCCCTTACAGAAGGGTCACAGGGTGGAGACAAATCAGTTAGGATGCAGTATAATAATGATGAAACCTACAACTTCTTCTAGCCCTTCATTGCTTCCTCCCCTCCACTATCGTGATCCCAATTCTACCTTACAAATCTGGGTAGACCAGAGGATACACTAGTACAGATAGAAACCAGAAATATGGGGAATCCAGGACAGATGATCCCTTCAGGACCAGTGGTAAGAGGAGCAATACCATGAGTGTGGTGGGAAGATGGGATAGAAAGGGGGAACTGATTATAAGGATCTACATATAACCTCTTCCCTGGGGTATGGACAATAGGGAAGTGGGTGAAGGGAGACATTGGACAGTGTAAGATATGACAAAATAACATTTTATAAATTATCAAGGGTTTGTGAGGGAGGGCAAAGTGGGGAGGAAGGGGGAAAATGAGCTGATACCAAGGGCTTACATAGAAAGTAAATGTTTTGAGAATGATGAGGGAAACAAATGTACACATGTGCTTGACACAATGGGTACATGTATGGATTGTGATAAGTTATGTGAGCCCCCATAAAATTATTTTTTAAGAAGATCAAGGATTGTAGCCTTCAATATGGTTGGCAACTCAATGTGAGGAAGAAATCCTCACAACTGGACCAATATGTGACACCATGATAAGTGAAGAAATGAAGATTGAAGTTGTCAAGGATTCTGTCTTACTTGGGTCCACAAACAATGCTCACAGAAGCAGCAGTCTAGAGGTCAAAAGATGTATTGCATTAAGTAAATCTGCTATATAAGACCTCTTTAGATTATTGAAGAACAGAGATTTTTTTTTGAGGACTATAATATACCTGACCCAAGCAATGACATGTAAAAGTTGGACATTGAATAAGGAAGACCATAGAGAATATATGCCTTTGAATTGTGGTGCTGGAGAAGAATGTTGAAAGGGCCATGGGCTACTGAAAGGACAAACAAATATGTGCTGGAAGAAGTAAGGCCAGAGTGCTTTTTAGACTTCTTACATACTTTGGACATATTGTCAGGTCAGATGGTCCCTGGGCATTATTCCTGCTAAAGTAGAGGAGCAGTGACAAAATAGGAAGGCCCTGAAGGAGATGGATTGATACAGTGGCTACATCATTGGACTCAGGCATGGGAACAATTGTGAAGATGGCACAGCACCATGCAGTGTTTTGTTCTTTTGTGCATTGGGTCACTTTGGGTCAGAGTCAACTTAATGGCACCAACCAACAACATATTTTTTTTTCAATATCCTTTAATCAGCATATATGTATTCCTCTTATAATTAAAAAACTATTAATGATGGATCACCATGCATGAATTCATTTTCCTGTATGGTTTCCTTGTACTAATTTATGATCAATGTGTGTTACCTACTCTGGATTCAGCAACAAAGAATCAATGGAACAGCGGATGAAGAGGGTGAAATCATTCTGATGTGTTTGGTAGTTGTGTCAGTCCGGGTAGGCTAGAGGAACAAATTTCATAGACATGCATATCAATATAAGGAAAAGGTTTATATACAAGAGAAATAGAACATTTAGAAAGCATCCCAATCCAGTCCAGTTCAAAGTCATAAGTCCGATATGAACCCATCTGCCCGATATCAGTCTACAAAGTCTCCTTCCAACTCATGAAGTCACAGGTCAGTGGGTGCAGAGTCCAGGTGCTGGCAGGGGTCTCCCCATGGCTCCTCGCTTCCAGGGCTCAGGGTTCCTCAACAACAGAAGCAACTCAGTGCTGGCAGAGCTTCAGCTGGCCGCCCCAGCTTCAGAGGTCTGACTCCATCAGGGCAAAGCTGTGTGGTCTCTCCACTGGTTCCTCCAGCTTCTCAGACGCTGCCAGCTTGTCTTGTCCGTGATTAATTGCCTCTGAAACTAACTCCCAACCACTGGGGAAGATAGCTTCTCATCTTCACGAGAGAAATATCGTGAGATTTCCCAGAAGTCTCAGGAGAAAACCATGCCCACATAGAGGCCTCATTGGCTACTCAGTGGCTATCTCTAGATTAACAGGCTTGACTCCACCCCTACATTTCAATCATAAAATTAACATGAGCACACGACTGCCACAGTAGTCATTAAAATGTGACCATCGATATTGCACAATTGCATGCTGCTGGCCAAGCCATTCTATTTATTAACCATATTGATGCATCAATCATTAATCCAATATGAAGGCAATATTTTATCATTTGTGATACCTTTTCATACACTTACCTTTATTAAATATTGACTCGTTTAAGGTCATTTAATCTGTATGTAGAATATCTTTAAAATATTCATGAAAGCTTAACACCCTTAACCTCTCTGACTCCTGCTCTTTCTTGCTGTAAGCACATGACTAGAGGCCTGACCAAAGGTTCTAAATTCTTGGTTGGACTTGTCTTTCTGCTCCTCATTTTTCAGTGTTTTCCCCCATTTGGTCACTTCAGCTCTCTGCTTCCTTTCCCTCATCTTATAACTGAAACATCCTTAAGGTTTCTTTTAGCTATATTAGCTTATGATTCTTATGTTACCTACATCTCTTATGTGGAACATAGTCTGTCCCTGTGAGGGATGGTGAAATCCATAAACATCGCAAACATCAATGCCTTTGTGGTGTTATCTGCAAAATTAATCACATCAACGAAACTTAACAGATTCACATCAGAAGAGAATTGCATTTTATTTTGCCCCAATTGCCATAAATATTGGGGGAAACAAACATCAATATTGTACCACATAGATTTTAAATTTTATTTAAACTTTGGACCCATCTCTAACATGGTCTAATTCTTTGACCCCCCACCCCCCACTTTTTCTCTTTTCATTCTACCCTCTTCCATTTCACTCCTTATCTCTATTTCTGAATCCCCAAAGCCTTTTTGCCAGACTATTTATTAAAAGGAGTTTTACAAATGCACAGCTATTAGTAGCTCTGCAAGAGTCTCCCAAGCTCCACAATATCTCAGAAGAGTACTTTCCAATGTGTCTCACAGTGCCCTCTGGGAAATACGGTTCCCTTAAAGGCAGACTGCTTATCCCTCATATCAAACCAATCTGGGACCTGATCTCACACTGTTCTTGAATGTTCTAAAGAGGGTAGTCCCTTCAGCATCTTGCTGGTTTTATAGAGGATGAATTGATTCTATATGAAAATGTAGTAGGCATGGGCTGTTTTTACCTTCTTAGCACTCATTCTTTCCTGCTTTGTAGCAACATTGTACCTTTCCTTTGTAAAATTGTATTTCCTGATCCTGCTTTCATTTTGAGTGTTTTAGATTTAGTTGTTTCATCTCAGACCTTGAGGGATGGGTTGCTGATCTTATTCTGGCTGATTGCTGATTTCCATTCCTTTTGCACCGTGATTGGTTCTTCATGAAGCACTTGACCCTATCTGGGAAGTTCTGAGTAAATCTTAAAACTCTGAAGATGCAATTTGCAGTGATGGATGCTTGCTCTGTTAATGTGGTAAACTGTGCGGCGAGCAGGTTCATAACATTTGGGCAGTCTCCCTGGTGAGAATCACGCCGAAAAGAACAGAGTCAAGAGCCAAAGACACAGGAACTGTAGTCGTTAGTAGCTGTGAAGTTGCTGTGACTCCTGACAAGCTTTCCTATAACAGAATGAATAGTCACACAGTCTTGTGATATCTTTATGATCCTTATTTCATTTGAACCCACGGTTGTGGCTGCTGTGCTAATTCCTCTCATTCGTGTTTGACTTGTGAATACTGACCTTCTGTTATAGATCGAATTGTGTTCTATTGAATTATTAATCCTAACTGCTATGTCTCTGGTTACAATCCCATTTGGGAATGGTTTGTCTTTGTTATGTTGATAAGTCAAGATTTGTGTGGGGAGTATCTTAAGTCAATCTCTTTTGAGATATAAAAGAGATTAAACAAGAGCGCAGACAGAGAGATGGATGGAGGCAGATGCCAAGACACACTGGAGATCTCCAAGGAACTAGGAAGCAGAAACTGAAGAGATTAAAAAAACAAAGAGCTTCTTCCAGAGCATACAACAGAGAGAACGCCTTCTTCAAAACCAGCACATGGAAATCATACTTCTAGCCTCCTACACTATGGGGAAATAGATGTCTGTTTGTTGAAGACATTCTCTTTTGGTGTTTCGTTTTTAGCAGCATTAGGCAATTAAAACAGTTTACATTATCAATCATGATGTTCTTTTCTAGTAATTGGTCTTTACTGATTGCTTTACTAAAGGAAGCGTCAAAGTCAGACTATTCTTCTAAAAAATATTTTGGTTGTATTTCTTCAAAGACTGATTGACAGTTCTGTTCACAGTTCACTGAAGAAGAAGAATATTCAGAATATTCTTCTTCTTCATGAACACCACAGTTCCAATGTACCAATTCTTCTAGATGGAAGAGAGGAAGTAGCTATGATGAAATCTGTAGATCTCTCAGAATCCAGTGTCCAGGGTTAGGTGAGTCAATATGGTGCACCTACCTCAGCCCACTTACACCCATTGTCTCTTACATGAGCCTGAATTAATCATATTTCTCTCATTGCAACTTCAAGAATCCTGACTAATACAAGTAATTGCCTCTTGAGAAGATTTTAGTCCCTGTACAATTTCAGCTAGGAAGTCTTAAAAGTTCAACTTCAACTGTGAACTGATGTCATGCTGGGCAAATTAACTCATATAATTCTTGCCTGAGAAAGTCAAGATCAATCATCAACCAGTCAATATGAATATATTCTTGTGGTACTTATATAATTTGTTTTCCATTTGAGAGGACTTACAAGTGAAGGGGTGGAATTTAGCCTGTCAATCAGATCATAGCCAACAAGGTCTGTGTGTGGGCCTGGTCTTCTTCTGAGGCTTCTGGGAACTCCTGTACTCCTCTTTAGAGACAGGAGACTCTTTCTTTCTTCACTCCCTAAGAGAAGCTCTATAGACAAGACTCACTTCCTGCAAGACATCCCTGAGGAAGGAGAAACCACATGGACCTATCCTGATGGTAGCCAGAGCCTCAGAACTGGAGAAGCCACATGGAAACCCCTGCCAGCACTGAGATGCTTACAGCACCACTGGAGCCACAAGATTCCCTGCCCACTGGCCTGTGATCTTCCTGCATTTGGCATTATTGCATGTGTTCCATGAGTCAGAAAAGGAGTTTATAGATTGGTGTTGGACATGTGGGCTAGTACCGGACTTATGGACTTGATATGGACTGGGCTGGCACGTTTTCTCAATATTCAATTGCTCTTGGATACAAAGCTCTTTCTTATACATATATGAGTGTCTATGAACTTGTCTCTCTAGTCAACAATTTTTAAATTTTTAAAGGAAAATTTCTTTGTGGTAAAACAAAAGTTAGTAATGGATTAATATAGAACAGCGCACTCCAAATTTTCTCATTTCTCCAATATCCCAAGCTGGCAGTTTCTCAAAGACTCCTTGGAAAAAGCTTCAAATTTGGAGGCAATAGAGAAAAATGTTGCTTGTCTAATTCTGACAAATTATAACCAGAGACTATCCTGTAGGGGCTAGATATAAGTAGTGCTCAATTTATGACAAGATTTCATTCCTCTAACTCTATCATTCATTTGTTTTAAAGTAAATAGAATACTTCATGCTTTATTTGTCCCCTGTTTTTAATTAGGCTTTCTCATTCCATGAGAAGTTCCTTCACCAATCAGTTTTTCATTTATATTGGAGGTTAGGAACATTGCATATAAATTTACATATGTGTTTAATACCTCTCAACTCAACTCACGGCCATGAGTCAGTGCTGACGTTCAGCGGTTCGCTGGGGGTTTCTGAGACTGTAACTGCTTACGGGAGGAGAAAATCCAGTCTTACCCCCTCAGAGCTGCTAATGGCTTTAAACTTCCAACCACCGCAATGCAGATTGCAGTGCAACTTGTAACCACTAAACCACCAAGGGTCACATGCAAAAAGTAATAAATCCTAAGAACATACTCTGATGGTGAAGAGTTGGCTTATGTTGGCATCTTGTCAATTGCTGCAATAGCTCCACTTGTGTGGAAAGTTCAGGATCACCTGCGTTTACCCCTGAAAATGGGATTGTGTTTTCAGTCAGAAGATTGGTGAATGTTGTCTATCGGGTGCTTTCCACTTTTTTCTTCATATATTTTATAGCAATAGCTCCCTGCATTCCAATTCTGCCAATGGATCCAATCAGCATGCGGGCCCACGTCTTCAAGCAACTGAAGACCCTAATTTAGTTTGGGAGACTAAATCTTTCAATGGTGCTTTGAACATTAAATCATAAAATGAAGCATCTATGAACAAATGTCTGACATCAGCTAATTATGCACTGCGACGTTGCATGTAGTATGTAGTACTAATGATAAGATAACAAAAATAAATAAATACATAAGGAAAAAGATGGTCATAAGTGAGGTTGTTCATAACTCAAATGTTTCCTAAACTGGGGACTACTAGTAGATGGGATCTTAAATTTTTCTCTGGCAAGCTAAGGAAGCTAATCACATATGCTCTTACTAGAAGACTTACCTAGCCCAGGAAGGAACATTTGGGAGTCTACAAACACCAAGGGTTAAAGAACTTGGAGAAATAGTTGGTGATGGGAGTTCATGCCCCCAATTTCTCTCAATGAGACCAGGCCTTGTCCAACTATTTATAAGAATATGCCTTTCAGCTGACTCACACATTAAATCTTGTTCCTACTAGTAAAAGCTATAGTGCTTTTAATAAAATGTGCTTTTTACAGAGCACAATTTGATTTATTCTTGAATTGCTTCATCTGAAGTCTGCTTTAGATAAGGCTTACTACCTTTGCCAAGTTTTTAAAGCTTCCAAAAATCTTTGTCAAGCTCTGGAGTTAAGAGGATAGTAATGTATATTTAGATCCAAACATGGTAATATTAAAGTTGATTAAATCAATTAACTTTCAACCATCTTGTGAGCTATTTTATCTTTATTTTACCAAGTTTGGAAGAATGCCAAAGAGATTGAGTTACCCAAGATGTCACAGCTAGGCATGTCTACTTGACAGAGCCTATGCTCTTTCTACTGCATCTTAACCACATTTGCTGTCCGGGTTTAGTTTCAGCCCATCTCTATTATCCTGTGATAATAGTATTCATTCATTCAATAATCATTTACTGAATTTCACTTATATATAGTAGGCTTCTGGAAGCCATCATTGAAAATAATATTACTCCACTCGTTTGAAGCTTACCAGTGGAGAAGACAGATAGTTATCAGCATAAACAAGTAAACTACTATGGTATGTAAATTGTGATGTGTTTAAAAAGATGATGGGAATAATTGAACAATGATACCAATTGGTTTGCTGTCTGTTAAACAGTCAAATGAAGGTGCCCAGGTGACAGTTGGAAATACAGGCCTGGAGTTCAAAAGAGAAATGAGCGAAAACACAGTTTTAAAAAGAGAATCAGAGAGGAAAACTATGTCAGTCCTGGTGGACTAGAGAAACAAATTCAGGGACACTCACATGTGTATAAGACAGAACTTTATATCAAAGAGCAATTGTATAATAAGAAAACATCCCAGGCTGAGCCCCAGTGGCGTAAGTGGTTGAGTGCAGGATTGTGGTCCGTGGGGTTGGCAGTTTAAATCCAGTGGCAGCCCTCAGGAGCAGTGCTGGGTAGCTCCCACGACCACCAGAGGGCAGTGATGTCCCCCCACCCAAAAAAAGAAAAAAGAAAACATCCCAGCCCAGTCCCTATCAAGTCCATAACTTGAATATTAGTCCACGTGTCCTATACCAATCTATAAAATTCTCTTCGTACTCATGCAACTCATGCGATCATACAGAATGCAGGAAGATCACAGGTCAGTGGGTGGAAACGCTTGTGGATCCAGTGGCAGTGGAAGCATCTCAGTACTGATGTGTGTCTCTATATGGCTTCTCGAGCTCCAGGGCTCTGGCTCCATATGGGTTGTCAATAGAAATGTGTAGCAGAGAGTCAGTGTGCCTGGCCTCTGATGAGCTATTTATCTCCTTTGTGTCTTCAAATAAGGTCACCGAACTGGGGCCTGATTTACAGGCTAAATGCTTTCAAGTTGACACCAGATTATGTAACTACCAGAAAATCCTGAATTTTCTGTCTGCAGTCTAAAAACTGCTAGACTTGACTCACTCTGATCGCTTAATCTAAGCCAGTGCAAAGAACTAGAGGCAAGAGAACACTGGTGTGTTTGAGTAACTAACAATTTAGTATGGCCAGAGTGTGAGAAAGGGGCAATGGGAAAGGGAGATTGTTGGTAGTGGTGTACAGAGTGGTAAAAGGAGGGATTAGAGAAGTACAGAAATACAGTATCATGAAATATATTGTAAAGAGCATGGATAGATACGAATAGGAGAACCAGAAAGGGGTTTTAAAGAGAGAAGATTTGTGTTTTGGAAAGACATTTGTGGCTTCAATGAAGACTGAATCGAAGGAGTCTCCTATGTTATCCACAACACTATCTCATTCATCCTTCCAACAACCCTAATTGTCTTTCCTTATGAAATAGTTTTATTGGCATATAATTCACAAATCATGCGATTCAATAGTCAAATCATGTCAAGGAGTTGTACAATCATCACTACAATTATTTTCAGAACATTTTCTTCATTCTTGTCCTCAATATTATTAGCTTCCCCGCCCCTGCAACCTCCCCCTGCCATACCCCCAAGGAATTATTAACCTAGCCAACTGTCTCTATGGATTGCCTATCCTAAATTTCATATATAGAAAAACGCTTTTAAAAGACTCACAATTAAAACAGATAAAAACCTGAATCAAAAAGAAAGCAGACAATATTAAAAACAAAGTAAAAAATTTAAATGGCTCACATGGAAGATTAAATGATAGGGTGCAAATTTTAACCCAACTTCATCTGCAATGACCCATTTTCCAATACACTCTGCATGATAACAAGGCTACTTCCATCTAGTCTATGGTCAGAGGAGATTCACCAGAGGCTTAATTCACATGTATTTTCCCTTCACTTTTCTTTTTTCAACTGGAGCAACTTTAAAATGTGTCAAAAGTGAGATCAAACAACACAAAATTATATTGTGATGTAACTCTGTCTGTCATAATCAACTTAATAGTGCTCTCTGTCAGATACCAAGGCCATTCACATCTCTCAACTCTGATCTAAAAAGATTAACCTGTGATTAATTTGTGTGTGGCCCTGCAAATGGATTGGAAGATTCCACTGCAATCCACAGCCTTCTGCAAACCAGGTGTCACAATTCAAACTCTGATACTATTTCCTCTGTTAGTTTTAGATTATAATTTATACCATTCGTGGATCACAAAAACTGGTGGGCTTCTTCCATGTAGATTTAGTTGATGCCTCACTTGGATGGCTGCTTGTTTGAAGTCATGCTATTCTTTTAAAATTATTTATTTAGGCATCACTGCCCTCCGGTGGGAGTGGGAGGCCCAGCCTTGCTCCTGGAGAGCTGCTGCTGGATTTGAACCGCAGTCCCACACTCAACCACCATGCCACCGGGGCTCAGCCCAACGTCATGCTATTCTTTCTGATACCTGCACACCACCTAGTTTCTTTATTACTCTTTTCTATTGCAAAGATATACCCATATCTTCAGTGACCCCCTTCATGAGGATGAGCAGTAAGGAAAGCCATGTCATAGAAACTGATTGTTCTTAGAGTGGGGGTAGTATTAGATGCAAGCCCCCTATCTATTCACACATCTATGGTTTATAAATTTCTCCGGTTCACCTTAGAAACATCATTGTCATTTTATGTTAAAGAAAATTATCAATCACCCACCCCCCCTTGGCCCCCGAGCATCACTTTCACTGCCATCGAGTTAAGGGGCTGGCTCACATCACCTGATAGGACAGGGTAGAACTTCCCCTGCCAATCTCTGAGGCTAAAAATCTTCCCAGGAATAGAAAGCCTCACCCTCCCCACCTTGGAGCTGGCTGGTGGGTTTGAACTTCAGATCTTGTGGCTAGCAGTCCAATGTATGACTACTACACATTAGTAGTATTTTCTGCTTCTTCCAGAGTCCACTGACTAGATGCCTATAGACGTTTTTCGTATCTGTTCTAGGGAGTCTCACCGAGTCACCACTGGGACCCTAGGTCGAATTGCTTCCAGGTGCTCATACCTTTACTATACGAGAAACAGCTAGATGTAAAAGCAGGTGCGGAAGTTTGAGTACAGTCACCGTACCTTGCTTTTGTGATAGAGTTATACCATATGCCACACAGGTTGAAATGAGAAGCACCCTCATGCTCAGATGTTTTGAAGTTAAGGCTATTTGGACTAGCACATCAGTTTAGATTGAGAGACAGGAAAGTGACCAGTGTGGTAAAGATGAAGTTGTAGGACCCCAGAGATCGGATAGGGTGTGAAGGGTTTAGCACATGAGCATGGTTTTCAGTTCCATAAAAATGATAATAGAAATAAAATGTTCATCTATTTCTTCTTGTAAGATAATTGGTCAGGAATAAAGGTGGTTAGGCAAATAATTGCACCCCAAGGATAGACATCATAAAAGGCAAAGTACTTTGCTATTACTTGTAATGACGTTCTCATAGAAGTTCATGGGCATGAAGAAAAAAGCTGTCTAGTCGGACAGTGTAAGACGTGAAAAAAAATAACACGTTATAAGTGATCAAGCGTTTGTGAGGGATGAGGGGGGAGGGGGGATGAGCTGATACCAAGAGCTCAAGTAGAAAGAACATGTTTTAAAATGATGATGACAACAAAAGCACAATGACACAATGGATGGAAGGATGGTGATAAGAGTTGTACGAGCCCCCAATAAAATGATTTTTTAAAAGAAAAGAAAAGAAAAAAGCTGTCTATAGAATCCTCAAAGAAGCTTTGCATGTGGGCTGATCCCAAATACCTAAGACAGAAGAGAGGCCTTTGAAGATAATTTTAAAAATTAATGTAGAATTATTTTTTTGCTTCTCAAAAATTGCTATTCTGTGAGATTTTAAAACATTTCAAATCCCCCAACAGAAAGCCAGAGAAATACAATAATTTCATTGTAGGGTACACTGAAAATAATATTTAACCCAGTGACTGAGCATCAGCGTGAGAAAGATTACATGCTGCACAGGTGCACAGAGTGTGTTCTTTGGTCCGCATAGCTGATAGCCACCGAGTGCCCTGGGAGCAAGCGTGATGCTTTTTCAATGCCATTGTGTAAGCACTTACATTCAACTTAGCCATGGGAGTATGGTTCCTACATGTATATAGAGGAAAAGCGAAAGTCATTTTCCAACTTTGTTTCCACAGCAACAAGATTCCTGATTTACTTCCTCTCTGTCTACACATGAACAAGTTTCAAGCAGATGGGGGAGGAAAGAATCCTTGCAAGATGGAGAGCTTGAAAATTTCAGTCATCGTATTCATTCAACAAAATTTATGAGAAGCTTAGTTTGCGCCAGAAGTATGCTAGGCCTTGGGAGGAAGAAAGTTCAAGACCCTAGGCTCTCAGATAGACATCCATGGGGAAAGATGAATATAACTCAGTTTGGTGTGTATTATAATAGAAGACTGTGTGTAGTATTCAAAACAATCTATCAAACAAACAAACTCACTGCTATCAAGTCAATTCTGATCCATGGTGATCCTGTAGGACAGAGTAAAACTCATTGGGCCCCTGTGAGTTTCTGAAACTGTGACCCTACACACGACTAGAAACCCTCATCTTTCTGCCATGGAGTGGTTTAGAACTGCTGATGTTGAGGTTAGCAGTCCGACTCGTTGCCATTTCTCCACGGAGACTCCTTGTGGAGTATTAAGAAGGATTAATAACAGTGCCCCGAAGTTCTGGACTTTTAAGGAGCGATCTTGAATGTAATAGAGAAGTTGCTTAGATCTTGTCTAAGCAATTAACTTTTGCCAAAGAGAAAGAGAATCAAAGCAAGAGAAAGACATTTCTAAGACAAGGAGAATATGAAAGACCAACATCATTGAGAAAGTCAATTTGCTTTAGCTGAAAAAGACAAATCATTGGTTGAAGGAAATAGGAAAAATTAAGTGAAGTTGTAAAAAAAAAAATAGCTTACCACTTCCTAGAGACACCATTTGTGTTGGACAAAAGTATAAGGGATTGATTTTTCAGATGATGATGAAAAGCCCAGAGTCTTAAAGTAGAAACACGTTTGAGTTTACACTACTAGAATATTTACATTAACTGTAGAGTAGAAGATTGGATATATGGAAGTGCTAGGAGAAGGCATAGAGAGACTAGGCTAATTCTCTCTCTCTTAATAGATAACTGAGGAAGAGTTCATTTACTTCCTTTCAACGCCTCTCTTTTCTCTTCGCAAATTTGCCCTCTGAATGGGTAGCAGGGCTGAGGTTAGTGCCTTCCTGGGGGTCTTCCTATATAGGGGAAAGAATAAGAGTTTAGTTTTGACCTTAGTTTTGCCAAACATTAACTACTGAGCCTTATAAAAATGTTTTAATTTTTATGCATTTCAATTTTCATACCTGTAATGTGAAAAAAAATAATTTAAAAGACCCTCCAGCCTATACCGTCAAGAAGATTCGTAGGAGCCCTCTAGGACAGAGTAGAACTGCTCTGGGGGTGTCAGAGGCTAGGAACCCTTATTGGAGCAGCAAGTCTCATCTTTCTTCTGTGGTGCCACTGGGGGTTTCAAACTGCCGACCTTGCACAACTATACCACTACACCACCAGGGCTCCATTGGGATAATAAGAGAAGCATATATTGAGAATCTCAGACATTATTCAAAGTCCTTTATACAAACTAACTAAACAGGTTAAATAGTGATATGTAATAGGTATATTATTGTCCCATTTCCAGACATGAAATTATAAAATGAACAACAGCAACAACAACAACAAAAAAAAAACGGGCTGAGCCCTAGTGGTATAAGTGGTTGAGTGCAGGACTGTGGCCCGCGGGCTTGGTGGTTCAAATCCAGCGGCGGCTCTCAGGAGCAGCACTGGGTAGCTCCCACGAACACCAGAAGCTGTAATGCCCCCCCCACCCCAAAAAAACAAACCCTGCTCCAAGGTTACATGGCTCATGTTGTACAATGAATTTACTTTTATAGGGCCTCTCTAACCAAATAAGGTACATATGACCCTATCAAGTTGATTGGTTAGTTTTGTCATCTGCTAGGCCTAAGAGAGAACCAATTGCAGAACTGTGTCGGGATCTCACTGCCATCAAGAGCAAAGAGTCAGGAGTGGAGCTCATTTTTTAAGATCCTGGATCCCTGCACTGAGAATCTCCTTGACACAGAAGACAAGAATCTATCACAGGGGAGACAACATGAGATGATGGGAAGCGGGTGAAATAGACATGGTCTCAGTAGAACCAGGAGATATGTGTCAGATAACCCAGTGGGCTTCTCAGCTCTCAGCAAATACAGCTACAGTGAGCGAATTGATCCACTGGGGGTGGGGGTGGGGAGCTAAAAGTGAGTGGTAGAATGAAGTGTTCCTAGACACATGGCAGAGCTAAATTTATTAATCTGTGGAGTGAGAGAGAGTTGAGAACCTTCCAGTTAGAGTGAGGTAGTTTGAGGCGAACTTACTGCATGAAGTAAAGAGTTTTGTAGGCTAAAGGTTGGAGGGCAGAGGAATTGAGGGGTTGAGAGGTCCTGGGCAAGAGGGATACCTGCTTATGTGCACAGCTGAGTGGGGGGATTCCTGGTTGAGAATTATACCCAGGGCTTTCCTGATCATGAAGTATATTGTGTTATCGCTCTAATAAATCTCATAATCATGACTATTGTCTGTGGGTTCTAGGTAGCCATTGCAGTGAACTAGCAAACTCAGAAAAGAAGGGGAAAATTCAGTGGAAGAGTTGACTAGTGGCAGAATGGGTTAAAAGGTTGGAGAGTGGAGGCCTGTCTGAGGTCTGCTTCATAGAAAGAAACCTTGGGCTACAGAAGCTGATAATTCTCCCTGCTCTTGAAATTAGGTGAGGGCTGAGACCATGTAGCCATCATTAGAGCTTGTTCAGTGGCAAAGCTGGGATTTGAATCCAGTCAACCAGACCCTTCAACTTCCTCCTTCCTCCCCTTCCTGGTCTGTAATCTTGGCTTGGTGATGTCCCAGTGTTCAAAGTCTCCAGTTGGTCTACACATCTTATCCTGAGGCTAGAGATGACCCCTCTGGTATACTCTGTTTTCTAACCTCGGGCCCCACCACATATGCTCCCACGAGATACTCCCCTCAATGTCTTCACAAGAAATTGTACAACCTCCACATACAACTCCTAGCATTCCTTTCCCACTACGTTTCATGAGTGGGGGGTGGGGTGGGGTGAAGAACCCCTTTTGCTTGTTACAGAGAGATTCACCAATGTGGCTAGGATGCCTCTCTGCTTAACACTGCCTCATCATCATGTTCTGAGCTGTTGGACCCAACAGGATTCAGTTCATTGTCTGCGTTCATTGACCAAGGATACAGTTCATTAACTGAGAAAACTTTCTCCTTCCTCTCCTTAAAGGCAAAGATTGAGTTAGTCCATCTGCGATGCAGGTACTTGGGCTTTCCTCCTGGCCCAAGGGTCTATGGAGGAAATCAGTAGAGGGACTGTTGCTCAATCCCAGATTTATATACTAGCCCTCTGGCTACACTTATTACCTTGGGCATGGAAGGATAGCCTGCTTCCAGTGAGTTCTTTTTTTTCTGGGGTGTGTGTGCCATTTTGAATAGATTTCTGTTTTTTACCTTCAAAGATTCCATTTCTACATAATCATGAGGTTATGGCCCAAGGTATTTTTGTATATGTTCCCAGTTATCAACCCCATCCATACCAGAGAAAAAGAATGTTGGGGGAGTTATCAAAGATATACTGAAAGTAGGTTTCTCAGTTCCTAGGTTGCAAAGATGTTGATCTGTTAACACTCTCTATTTCTATTTTAGCCTGTACATTGTTAATGGACTGCTAGAAAGACAAGTTTCTCTGTCTTGGAAGAAGTACTTACGCCAGAGTGCTACTTAGAGGCAAGGATAGCAACACTTTGACTTGCATACTTTGGGTGTTGTCAGGAGAGGCTAGTCCTTGGAGAAGGCCATCAGGCTCAGTAAAGCGGAGGGGCAGCATAAAAAGGAAAGGCCTCCCTGAGATGGACAGACACAGTGGCTGCAACAATGCATGCAATGCTGGGCAGTGTTCTGTTCTGTTGTGCATGGGGTTACTCTGGGTCAGAACCAACTTGATGGAAGCTAACCATGACAAAATCAATGACAAGGGTTTATGCTGAAGGATTTTCCTCTACTAGTTGGCTAAAATATATGGGCAGCCTGAGGCTAACCATTTTTTGCTATGGAAGATGTGTCAGCTAGGGTTCTCGTAGGGAAATAAAACCAAGACACTAGTGATTCTCTTATATATTTATATAGATAGAAGAATATATATAAGATAAGAAATAGACAGTTAACTAATCTATAAAGCAGCACAATGGCTTGGTGCAACTCACTTGTGTGAGACAGCTAGTAGGCTGGCAGTTCTTGGAGTCTTGAGGGCAGTCGAGTAGTCCTCTGTAGAGCAATTCAGGCTGTCCGACCACAAGCAACAAACAACAAAGCAGGTCACCAACAGCCAGCCAGATGACAGAGTCCAACAGTCTCCAGCTCAAGAGATGTATATTTCAGGAGGTGGTGAAGCAGGGCTTGAAGGAACCTCACCTCACCGCTACACAGTCCACGATTAGGTGTCCCACGGGTAGTGTTGCTTGGACGAACAAGGCAGCTGGCTGGTCCGAAGAGCCAAAAGCAAGAGAGTAAGGGGAGAGCTTGCCAAGCCTTTTCTATCTCTGCCTTTCAATTGATCACATGTGTTCATTGGCCATGTCGTCACAACAGACCTACCATCTTTGGCTATGTTGGCACCACAAGCTTACCTATCACAGAAGAGAAGGAATCACAAAAACCAATAGGTAGTCCTACAGCTCACTGTGTTGGCGGTGTTCATGTAGAATAGTGATACTCAATGTGTTTTAGGACTTATGCTGCCACGTGTTTCACCTGCCCACCCCTCCCTGCAAAATTTGATACCAAAGACAACCTCTATTACCAATGTGTCATTTTAAGTTTTGACAGTGAGCTACGCCAGGGAACCACTTTGAAAGACCATTAGTGCAACAGAGTATCAGGGGAAATAGGAGTCATGATAAAGATAGCGTCTGTGGAAACATCTACATTTTTTTTTTTTGTATTTTTATCTGAAGAGACTCGTGTGGCCCTACAGTGATGCGTGTTCTATTTAACTCCTTAGAACCTCGGTTGCCTGGCACAGAAGCAGTGGACGAGGCAAGCTAAGTTGGGCAGTGAGGGCTCAGGGTAGACTGCACCGGGCATCAGCAGCAAGAAGCATCATCTCACCCAAGGGGAGGGTGAGGTTGGAGGACCCACATGGGATGAAGGCTGGGAGTGTTGTTAGGTCTTGAGAGATTGGTGTTACTAAGGGAGGATTCTGTCCTGGGAAGGGGTCAGGTGTGATAAAGGTACAGAATTTGGCAGTGGGAGGGATCTGTGTTCTTCACAGTGGGATGCTTTCTAGCAAAGAGGAAGACCAATTTAAAGAGACAGAGCTAAGCTGCTCACCCTCAGATAGCTAAATATTGCCATTAAGCTGTAAAACTGTTGTTAAGAGGAAGCATGGAGATTAATAGATAGAATTCTTTAGCACTTTAATTTTGTGGAGTTCCAAATGTAAGAAAATGAACTTCCTGGTGTCTTGCCAAAGCAGATATAAATAAATAGCTATCAAAGTTCTAATTTCCTGAGAATTTTAATAAAGAGAAATATTTATGGTTTAAAATTGCTTCTGAAATTATGCAGCGAAGAATAGATAGTTTATGACTTGGGAGAACAAAAAGAAACTAGCAAATACTTGATGTTGGCAGATCAATTAAGTGGTAATACATGCTACATTATAATTTTAATCACCATGAAATTAAAATATGGTAATGAGTGTTAACATGACTTTATCCTTTCAAACTATGATTTAATTTATGGAACTTTCCTTGACGACTTCCTTATTTCCTCGGTTATTTTCTTCCTCTGTGTGCTGCATTAGCTTATGCACTTTCCAATGCATATTATACAAGACAGCCACCAATTAAATGAGTTCTCCTTCCCTTATCAATTAAGGATCTGGTAGGCTATTCTTACTCATTTTAATCGAGTTCTTTCCGCCTCTGTGAATAAAACATGTGGAGAATTAAAATACCTCCGTGTATTTTTTTTTCCAGTTTCTAAGTCAACTTTGAATTTTAGAAGTCAATTTCCAAGATTGTTTATTTTCCCAGTGATTGAAAGATAACCGGCATGTCAGCTGCTGTTTTCAGGGACCCCCTCCCACCAACATGAAGACAAAGCAAGCAGCACACCCTTGCCACAGACTTGATTTCAGCTCACGGTGTCGCCGGAACGCCTCCCTACATTTTTCTTGTTTGCACTCTTTCCAGTTTTCCAGACTTTCCTCTTGCAGAGCGAGTGCGTGGGTTCAAACAGTCAACCTCTACATCAGCAGCTGATGACAAACAACCTGTGCCTCCCGTCATTAGAAATGGGGGAGTTGGTGCTTGGCATCCCCCTAGTAGCCACTAGACATGATGCCTCCTCTTCTTCCTGACTCTCCTGCCTCTGCAGGCTCTAGGCCGCTGCCCTGCGTGCTGAGCTGCTGCCACCACGCCCCCTCAGGTCATGCTACAAAGGCTCCATCTCCCTTTACAGCTCAAGCCTCTAATCCTCTGTGTCTCTCACTCAGAATTTTATGCTGGGAACTGTAGCAATGATCTCAACGGACATAGAGAAATAGTTAACACCATCCTAAAAGAAAACGCTTGGGTGAGCGAAGAACGACAACAGAGAATACTAAACCATTCCCGCAGGACTGTCTTGTGTCTCACCCATGGGATCGGTCCACTTGCATCCCTGCTTTTGTTTTGTGGTGATGCTCCTATATGTCCTCCATGAAACCTCTCTCTTTCTGCAACTCCCCCCCCCCCGCCCATGGGGAACCCCCACTCTTCTGAAAGCTTAGGAAAACTCCCCCCTCAACCCACAACTCTTGGCCTAACTCTAAAACCTGTTCCTTCCAACCATCCAGGAAACATCAGGGTCATAATAATCCCGTTTCCCAAAATGCAGTGTGGTGTTGGTTTTTTTTCCCCTCAAAACTACAAACTTTATGAGCAGAGTAACAATCCCCAAAAACAAACCCACTTTTGCTTCCTAGTGACCCTGTGTAGGATTTCTGAAACAGCAAATCTTTATGAGAACACACAGCATGTTCATTTTCTCCTCAGAAAAGATGGTTGGTTTGCATTGCTGACCTTGTGATTAGCAGTCCAGCGCTAACCCACAGAGCTACCTGGGTTCCAGGAGGGGAGTATGGGGGAGCGAGGTTGATCAATGAAGCAAGGCAGTCTTAAGTACGTTTCATTACGGAGACCGATATGATTTCTATAATGTGGGTCATCTCCAATTTGCAGAATATTCAATTTAGAGCAAATTGCATTTATCACCCCATGTTCTTTTGTTTTGCTTTCTACACCATATTATTAGTAATACATACTGCATGTTGCAGTCATTGGAAAGGAACAAGGACATAGTGCAGAGTTCAAAGTGCACACTTCATTTATTCAATCTGCATACTGACCAAAGAATCTGAGACACTGGACTGTATGAAGAAGAACTCAGCATCTGGGTTGGAGGAAGGGTTATTAATAACTTGCAATATGCAAACCTTGCTAGCTTGCTAGGTGAAGGCAAAGAGGACTTAAAGCACTTTCTGATGACAATCAAGAACTACCGCCTTCAGTACAGATTATAACCCAATGTAAAGAAACCCAAATCCTTGCAACTGGACTAAAAGACAACACCATGACCAATGGGGAGAAGATTGAAGTTAGCGTGGATTTCATCTTACTTGGATCCACAGTCATGCTCATAAAAGCAGCAGTCAAGAAATCAGATGATGTCTTACATTGGAAAACCAGCTACGCAAGCACTTCTTTAAAATGTTGAAGAGCAAGGATGTCACTTTACGGACTAAGGTGTCACAGACCCAAGCCATGGAGCCTTGGTATTTTCAATTGCTTCACACACACATGAAAATTGGTCGGTGGACATGAAGAATTCATGTATGCGAATTATGGTATTGATAGAGGATAGTGAACTAACTACCTCTGAGCAGGTCTCAAGGCTGAGAAGCTCTTCCAGACCCTGATGCCCCAGGAGTTGAGTCAGCTAGAGGAGGTGGTAAATGGCTTGCTGCAGGTGCTTTCTGTGAGGTAGGGAAAGGTCCTGGTGGCCTGGCTGCTCCCCTTCCTGCCCCATCCCTGAACTGTTAGCCTTCTTCTGGCTATCACCCACAATCTGCCCTTCCTGGTCCAAAGGGATGTGGCTGATCAGGCCCTGCAACTGTTATTTAGACCTCTGGGCAAATGTATCCATCATTTGACCTTCCAAGAACTTCTGCAAGGACTTCAGAGACTGATGCTGCTACCAACTCCCTCAGAAAGGCCCATCGCTGTGGTGCTTCAGAACCAGTTCGGAATATCTCTGCTTGATGCCCTGCTGAGTCACAGGGAATAGGAATGCAACATACAGCTTCGACAAATATGGTGGCTTTAATTTCCTGGGAAATAGCCCAATGCCAACTGTCTCTCTGGCTGAACCCCTAGCCTTCCCCAGAAACTTTCTTCCTCTGTTTTGTCACCATGTGGCCAAAAAATTGGTAGAACAGCTGGAAGCCAGGATGGAGTCCTTTGGCTGTTTTTCATGCTAAGTTATTGGAAGACTTGCCTGGACCAACTGAGGTAGTTGCTCTGGAATATACATTTGGGAGGAAAAACTTAACTACCAAACACTAGCTGAATGAGCTTTATCCACAGAGTTCCAGAAGAAGAATCTCAGACATTTCTAAATGCCTTGATACACTGGAGGACCTGCCCTAAACATTTATGTTCTTCAAAACCCTGAATGGTATGCCAAAAAACAGGCATGGCAAAGAAGGTATCACTAAAGAGACCACAGAATGATGTGTTGACACTTATCCGAGCTTCTTCTTTTTTTAAAAAAAAAGCATGAACTACCAAGAGAACAAACAAATATGTCTTGGTTAATACACTAGGCAAGAGGCATCATGGTACATACTGTGGACATGTGGTCAGGAATAAGCAGTCCATGGGAAAGGACATCTTTGGCAAAAGGACATGCTTGGCAAAGTAGAGGGAAATGGAAACGAGGAAGACTCTCAAAGAGATGGGTTGACACAGTAGCCTAGTGACTGCAAGAATGAGCCAAAGCGCAACAACACATGTGAGGGTCATGCAGGACAGAGCCATGTTTCCTTCTGTTGTACAGATGATCACCATGGGTGGGAAGGGCCTGGGCAACCCCTAACAATGATCATGGCAACAATGTTGCAACGTGTGATTTGCTGATGATTATATCTGCCTCCGTGTTCCCTTGCAGATGTTCAACTTACTAATTTACTGTTCAAAAATTTTATGATTTACTGTCCTGCTTTGAAAAAACGGGGTCTAGGACTGAAGTCAGAACTGACTTTCCATGAGAATCATCAGAAGAGAACCTCATCATAAATCAGGGAAGACCTGAACAAAGACAAAGAAAAACTTAGTTGCTTGCTTCAGAAAGGAGCAGTTCCTCTCATAAGATGAGACCATGAGTCAACTAAAGATTTAATTAGCAAGACTGGCAGTATACTCATCACCATACACCTAACCTCACTGCACCCACCAATCTAAAGTAATTGCCCAGGAAACGCTAACCAATCCTAACAAACAAGTTTCATGCCTTGGAAATTGCCTCTTCAAATGTCTCTATGCTAGTCCTGGTAGACTAGAGAAACAAATTCATAAACATGCATATGGATATAAGGGAAAGGTTTATATGCAAGAGGAATGGAACATTGAGAAAGCATCCCAGCCCAGTCCAGTCCAAGGTCACAAGTCTGATATTAGTCCATATGTCTGATACCAGTCTATAAAGTCTCCTTTTAACTTATGAAGCATGTGCGATGACAGCAGGACCATCTCCAAGCATCTCAGTGCTGGCAGGGGTCTCTCTGTTGCTTTGTTGGCCCCAGAGGTCTGGTTCTATCAGGGCACGCCCATGTGGTTTCTCCTCCAGGTTTCAGAACTCAGAATCCATCAGCACATCACCATTTTATCTTGCCGGTAGACTGACTCTCTCTTTTCCAACTGAGAAATCCCACGAGACTTCCCAGAATTCTCAGGAGAAAGCCATGCCCACACAGAGACCTCATTGGCTATCTCTAGATTGACAGGCTAGATTCCACCCCTAGACTCCCAATCATGAAATTGACACACAAGTACATGACTGCCACAGTCTCAGATCAGGTTTTTGTTGCTTCTACCATCAAGCTGCTCCCCATGTGACCCTTGACTTATGTGGTGATGAAAAGCAGGATACTACGTGGCCCTGCAACATGCCCATGATTGGTTGTCAGTTGTGATTCATTGGTTAACTTTTGGAAGTAGAGAGTCAGGTCTTTCTTCCTAGTGTGTCTTTAGTCTGGAAGCCCCACTGAAACCCAATTGACATCATAGCAACCTACAAACCGCCACTGATGGAGGGGTGGGCACTACCTGTGAGGCATATTGGCAGAAGAACCAACTCTGGGTCTCTCACATGGAGCACAGGAATTCTCGCTGAACCCTCATTGCTCCCTAGCACCCTATAAATATTCTACCATGCTCTTCCCTGAGGCTCTATGAAGGTAATGTTTCCCCTTCCTGCACTGGGTAAAATAAACTTAAGGCTTGAATCTGAGTTTTTCTCATTGTCTTTCAGAGAGCCGATAGATTTCTCCAGGGTTTATCACCACTGAGTGAAGACATACTTTCTCATTCTTCCTGATCATTTAGCAATAAATCACTGAATCATATTTGATAAGGGGCATACCCACATACACATTCAAAAGATAACCAGCAATTCTCAGAAACAATATGACCTAGATTTAGACTAGAAAAAAGACCACACTTTATTAAATACAATCCAATTTTGCTGAAAAAGGTTCTATCTCATTATGCAAAATGCTCTCATTTCATTCTTTTGTTCATCCTCCTGCTTCCAAACAATGGCCCCACTACCCAGTCCTTGATGAGACTCAAACACCATATATCAAACCCTTTTCAGGCACCGGAGCAAATAACTCCCTCATGGTCTTCTCCAGCTGCACAAACACCCAACTGGAACCTTGAAAAGATCACTGTTAAGAAGAAAAGGTGGGATCAAATCTGTGGGATCACAAGGGGGCCTTTCTACCCATGCCCCCCTCTAAACATATACCATGCTTCACCATGGCCTAGTGTTTTTCTCACCCCACTTGTCCTACCAGGGAAATGCTATGTATTCTTGTAGCTGATGGCATCATGTCTTTCTTTAGTCCTAACTCCCCCAGATTCAAATATGTATGTTCTGATGAACACCACTCCTTGGTCCCCCTGGGCCCACGCAGTAGATATATCTAAAGTTTAAGGCATTTTCTCTTCCTCCAGTCTAATTAAACGTGTCCATTAAATATTACATTTCACCTCCCAAATGACTGTCCACCGTGAACACAATTCTGAGTGACTCCTCTGCCTCCTTCACTCTATCCTCACCTCAGTCCAACATTCCATCAATAAGCCAAGACTGACAATGTCACACACACACACAACTATCTGGTGAATACATACCCTCACTCCATCCACAACACTAATATACCAGTTTATTTTCCACGTGGATGCTGTCAGAGAAGATTATGAGAACTCCTAGACGTCAGTTTTGCTTCTTCTAACCTAGTCTTTATGTGTTTTTTTCTTAACAAGCTGTAGTCCTGTTAAATCACAGTAGTGATTTAACGTGTACTGCCCTCCTTACACAACAACAGTGTCCTTAATGGTATGGTCTTCACCCATTGAATATGAATGTTCTAACAAAGTTCACTCTCTTGCTCTGGACCCTGCTTCATGGTGTGACCTCTGTTTGGGGGAAACCTGAGAGAGTATGACCAGATTTCTTCAGTCTTATGAACCAACAACCTGTCACCTAGCCTGCTGGTTTTGGTTAGTCAGCCCCTGCCATTATATGAGTCAAGAGAAGACTCTTAGTTCAACCTTTGGATTTGGGATTTACCAATCTCCATCACAATATTATCCATTTCCATTCTAATTCCCGAGCCTAGTGAGGGGAGGGAAAGTAAGGAGGGGTGGGAGGGGAGCTGATGTTAGAGATGATGGGGTGGTATGCTAGTTTTGAAAAGTTGGGCACTTGAAATATCTTTAACCTCTGAGTCTAGGAACAGCTTGTGCTGATCCTTCTATCTGTCCAACCTCATCTTCATTACTCAGAATCATGTCCTTTCTTCCAGAACCCTCCCCAATATACACATCAAGAAGCTTCACGTCTCCATGCCTTTATTCACTTTTCTTATTGCTTAAATGAGATGTTTTAAAGCCTCAGCTGAGTTCCATGAGAACAGACACTGTAACGTACTGAGCTCAGCAGCTCCATGTGTTTCTCAGAGGATGTGCACTCATTGAACTGGGCTGAACTGGATTTTGCTATTATGGGAGTGGTGAATCATTTTCTCAATTTATCTATTTGCCTTTAATGCAGGCGGTGTGTTTTTTTCACATGGAGTAGTTGTTAATTTTTATGGAGTTGAGTCTATTGATCTTCCTGCGATTTCTATTGATTTTGAGCTTTAACATGAAGGACAGGCTTTTAAGAGACTGGTCATGACTTTGGCAAGAAATTTTGCAGCCTCTTTCTCATTGGGAGCACAAAACAGTGGGAGGCATAGAATCAAATAAGACTTCTCAACCATTTGTTCTCAGAAACTCATGGTTCTTTTCCTTGCTTCCTGAGTGAAGGATGGTATAAGGGGTCTATATATTAGGCTTGGCTCTCTGGAGAAGCAAAGTATAAATCTAGGAAAATTATGTCATGGGCATGAACAAAGGTAGATGCCCTGGGGATTAGTAAGCTGACGTAGACTGGTATTGGCCATGTTGACTCCAATAACCATGTGGTCTACTATGCAAGAGTGATACATTGAGGAGGAATGGCATGACATTCACCATCAAAGAGAACATTTCAAGATCTAACTTAAAGTACAACACGCAGTGATAGAAAACATCCTTCACTCTACAAGGAAAACCAGTTGCTACAACTACTTATTTAAATTCACACACCACTCACTTCTTTAAATTCACTCACTAAGGTGAAAGATAAGCGCATTGGTGATTTTTTGCCCACTTCTATAGTATTATATTGAGAAATTGTGCTATCAAGTGATTGGAATGCAAAGTTTGGGAACAAAGAAGGAGCAGTCATGAAAACATGTGACTGTGATGATAGGAACAAAGCTTGAGATCAGATGACAGAATTTTGTCAAATGAGTGAACAACTCCTTAAAAACACCTTTTTTTTCCACCAACATAACACTGATTAAACATGTGCCGTTCATCAGATAGAATACACGGCGATCAAAGTGGCTACATCTGTGGAAAGAAATGGTGGAGAAACTCAGTATTATCCGTCAAAACAAGGCTGAGGAACAGACTATCAACTGTTCAGACATGTGCAAATATAAGTTGGAGCAGAAGACTTGGAACAAGTAGAGTCAAAAGGCTCCGTAAGGGTGAGAATGGCTACACCCTCTTTTGCATCGTTGGGACGGGTTATCAGGATGAAGACCCAGGATGAAGACATCGTGCTTGGTAGAGTAGAGTCTGTGCAAGAGGAAGAGCTCTCCATGAGGCAGATGGGGATGCAGCAATGGGCTCAAACAGAATGGTTGTGACAAGGTCCCTGGCCCAGGTGGTGTTCAGAGTCATAACTTTTCAGAAACACATAATCTTTTCTATTTGAAATTCCTAAGGAATTTCCCTTGTGCGTGTGTCTATATATAGCATCACTGGCGAAAAGTAGAGCAAAGAACCAGATTTTCAAATGATAAAATTACATTTCAGTTTCAGTCATAATTACATACCTTCATATCTAACGCTCATGAATGCCAAGCGTCGCTTTCCCTCATTTTGACTTTTAAATACTTACAGGTTCTGGAACTCTTTTGATAATCTTCTCAAACTTTTCAAACTAGGGCAGCTTAATTATCATCTTGGCTTTTCCCTCTTCCATTAGCAATTGCTTAAATTCTTGAATGGCATCTTTAAATAGAGGATCCAGGGAGCGTTCCAGAATGGTGGGCTGGTATTTGTTCCTGAGACAAGATCATGGGAGGGAAGAGACTTGCAAGTGATACTAGGCCTAATATTTAGACTTTTTGAGTCTCGATTTTAACTTGTGTTTAATTTTGAGACAGACCAGGCTCTCTGTCACCACGGCTCCATCTTCCTTTCCACCTTTTCCATCAGAATGACCAGTGCTCTAGCCCTTCATCCTCCTCTCCCACCCAGTGGGGCCAGACAGGAGGCATCCTTTAAAAGAAGCATTTGAGGAGTGTCAGGAGAGGACTGTGAGAATAACAATTTCTCTTCTCTTACCTCAAGATATGACAGGAAATTAGTTCTTCTTATCTCCCCTGCCCCCCTCCTGTCCTGTTGTGTGGCACAAATGGTTAAGCATTCAGACGCTAACCAAAACATTGGAGGTTCAAGCCTACCCAGAGACCTGAAGATGTGCTTCTGAAGCATTAGTCCTTGAGAACCCTCCAGTGAACAGTTTCACTCTGGCATGCATGTGGCCAGGATGTGTTAGAGTCCACTGGATGGCAACTGGGTGGGTTAGGTGTGGGTTCGGGTTTGGCCTGCCTTGGTGAAGAGGTCTAAGCAGATGGCCTACATACAGCAGGAAGTTTGGTTAAGACTGTCAAACGCATACGTGCTGAGCTTCTGGTTTATATGGACCAATCAGCAGTTCCAAACCACCAGCGAGCGGCTGTGCGGGAGAAAGCCCTACAAGGGCTGCAGTCCCAGAAACAGACGGGGCAGTGCTACCCTGTCCTATACGTTGGTCAAGCGTCAGTGGCAGTGAGTTTGGGTTACAGGCTCCTTGACTTTTAAAAATCATACTGTTTGTTATTGAGTCACCACAAGTCACCATTTGTGTGTGTGTGTGTTTAAGTCCATTTCCTCCATCCACAGAGTCATGCAACCATCACCACCATCAATGTTAGAACATTTCATCACCCTAAAATGGATGATGGGGCAGGGGAGTGCCAACCTATTGGACTGCTCACACAAGGCCACCAGCCCTTCTGAAGGACAGAGGCTGTCTATCCCTGGCAAGGGTTGCAGTCTTGGAAATCCGCGGGGGCACTTCCACACTGTCCTCAAGGATGTTGGGGAGTCAGAATCCTCGGTGGCAGTGAGATTGGAGAAAAAGGAAGCCCTCACCTTCATTCACCAACCCTGCATTTGTGATCACCCTAACTCTACCTCACCCCGAATCTACTTTCTGTCACCACCGACTGGCCTATTCTGGACACTCGTACCGATGGAATCGCGTCATCTGCCATCTTTTGTGACTGGCTTCTCTCCTTTAGCATTTGGCTTTCAAGGATCCCAGGTCAGAGGGTGTACTGGACCTTTATTCTTGTTTCTTGCTGAGAAATAATCTATTGTGTGGATACGTCACACTGTTCATCTGCTAGTGGATATTTGGGTTGGTTCTCACTGGGGCTATTCAGAATAACCTTATGGTAAGTAATCATTTGCAAATTTGCGTGTGGACATAGATTTTCGATCCTGCTCTGCATTTATCTCACAGTGGAATTGCTAGATCGGATTTCCTTGCTGTTTCAACTCAAAAACAAACCTGCACCTCATTAGACAAGGAGCAGCATTTTGTGCGTAATGAGACACTTTAACATAAGACTCAATTATAACTGACTTCAGGAGCATCAAATCTCTTATTTTACTCCACCCATGTAAAAATCGATTCTTCTTAGGTGCTTTGTCCTATGCTGGCACCGGGGGAAGGGACCCCATGATCAAAAGAGTGGAGGATCAAAACCACCCAGCCGCTTGGTGGAGAAGAGCCGAGTTGTTGAAGCCATTTGGGCTAACCCTATTTACCTCTTCACACCATGAAGTACAAACAAGCTGTGCCTGGATAAAAAAGAAAGAAGAGACCTGATTACTTACTTCCCTAAAGATCACAGCCTCCCATGGGGGACTCCTGCTCCGTGTCTCGGACACTCTAGTGTGAGGGTGGACTAGACCGCACCACAGGTCCTGGGGGCAGGATGGGCTTGTCAAGACCCACAGAGGATGAAGGTAAGTCCCTATCCCGGAGCCTTTACTGCTTATAGAAACAACTAGCGTGCATTGGGTCCTTACTCTGCCCAGTATGAGCCTAGGGAATATTTCTTTTTATCAGATCCCGATTTGTGCTCTCTTCGGCAGCACCTATATTAGATCCTGACTAGCCACGCTGCCCCGTAGGCTACCCATCTCACTGCCTGGCGACGATTCTGTCTCACAGAAACCCTCTAGGACTGGGTCTCTGTGGGCCTCAGAGACTGTCAATCTTTATAGGAACAGCAAGTCTTGCATCGCTGCTCGAGTGGCTGGTAGACTGAAACTGCTGACTTCGGGTTGGCCGCCCAACACTCTGCCGCCAGGCCTTCCGGGTCCCCGAGGGAGATCCGACTGTTATCCTTCTTCTACAGAGATGTGAGGTGGCATTCCGACCGAGGTCGTGCAGCTTGTGTGCAAACACAGGTCTGGCCACTTTCTTGTTCTCCCAAGCTGTTCCTCTAGCAACAGCGAAGCGCGGAAATGAGGAGTGTGTCATCTGGAGTGACACATCCTCTTTGGAGTGCTGCCTTTGTCACTTGACCTTGGGCAAGTGCATCACACTTTCTAACTTCGAATGCCTGGGCTCTAGAGAGGAGCTGATCCTAGTACCTGCTTTGTAGGGTTGCCATCTCTACGGATTACGTGAACGAAACATATACATGGTGCTTGCCATGTAGTGAGCCCTCAAGAAGTATTAGATGATGGCTTATAAGCTCCATAAGCAAAGCACTACTGGTGCTCTGGATGTATTTTAAGGACCATCAACTGTTGCAATTTGTCTCAGCAGGAAAAGAGAAACGCCAGGCTCACCTGCCGAAACACGAAGCCTGTTTTCCCCTTTCATCTAAATTCTATCCGTTAACAATTGATGTCTGAAAAGCCGGCTTCTGCTTTTCTCTTCTTTGTCCATCTACGGTGCTGTCTGAGAACCCGATGCAGGGTACCAGTTTGTATTCCACAAGTGTCTCATCAAGAAAGGGTCTCATGCCAGCGGGTCTTTGGGTGGATGTAGAACCTGGCACCCAGGAGATGTGGGGAACAGGAAAGGAATCCAGTCAGACATCCACAGAGGTATCAGCCAGGCAAGATCCCTCGCGCTGCAGACTCCTGCAGAAGGGGAGGCCTCTGAATGGTGTGGTGCATTTCAGCATGAATGCATTTTGTCCTTGGTAACTTCAGGGGATTGGCGCTCATTGGGGTCAGCCTGGCATGGGATGGAGGAGGCTCAGGGTGCGATGTGACTTGTCACACGGAGCACACTTGTCTCCCAGGGCAACGGGTCCCTGGGGAGCAGGAGGCAGCAGAGTTGGGAAAAGCATTCAGAGGCTGGGTCAACAGGGAGCCCTTCTTTGCTTATTTATCCAGCCTCAGATTTGTCTGGTTGGTTTGGGAATGTGTTGAATGATCAGTATTCTTGACTCTGCTTGCTCCAGAGGGAAGATGAGGTGAGGTGAGTTTCGTGACACTTATACGAAAGTCAGGCATCCAAGAAACCAAGCTGTGAAGGACACAGTCCCACATGACATTGAGTTTATGGACAGACATATACAAATACCACGCATATGCCAGTGACTCCCCTAAGGGTCCCCCAAACTCACATAGTTAATGCTTAATAAATATGTATTCCCTCTCTCCTCACCACCCCCAAAGAACTCCTCTTAGCAATCTAAATGTATTATTACTTCTGGTACACATCTGTCTCTATCTACCGGCTTGTGTCCTTAGGGTGACTAGGGGCTGCATGCCATTCTCTTAGTATGCCCAAGGCCTAGCCTAGGGCCCAAGATCATAGGATATGCTGGATAAATGTGACTGCCTAGAATTTTATATAACCTCTCAATCTGGACTCCCATTTAATTTAATTATCACATCAAGACTGCACAACCAGTTTTATCATTCTTAATTTAACAGGTAAGGAAACTGAGGTGCAGAGAGGTTAAGTGACCTACCCACAGCCAAATGGTTGGTGGAGCTAGAATTAACTTTCAAGATGAACATCTGATGGACGATTAAGGATCCCATAAAAATCAATCAGCCCATTATCACATTAAGGCACTAACTAGGTTGGCTGAAAGAAAATGCCTGAAGCTTCCAGGAAGTTCAATATCATCAAAGAGCTTACATTAATTGCCTTCAGGCCCATGGCACTGAGCGAAGTGCTGTAAAAGGTAATCCACACAGATGGTGTGGCCCTCCTGTGAGTTTGGAGAAATAAAAAGCTATATGTAAAGTATAATTATATCTAAGAGGAAGATTAGCACCATAGTGAACTTGAATCACACTGAATGTGAACCTGATGGATGTAAGTGCTCCGAGAACAAGAAGTGGGTCGTTTGCTCTTTGCCTTCCCAGCGCCCTCCTGCACAGGCCTGCTACAAGGCTGGGGCTCAGTAATTGCTATTGTGATGAATTCCACTGTAAAATATATAGGCTCTTGAAGCAAAATGCATCGCATGCAATGAGACATTTACCAAAGGAGCTAGAGTCTGAATGAACTTAGTGCTCCCAGGTGGCTTTCCCATCCTCACAGCAGGCAAAGCTTGTCGTGACTTTGCTTCATTGAGTTTGAGAGAAAATCTTCAGGAGCTATGGTAAGGTCTCTTAATTGACCTCCCCTTTGGGCTAGCAGCTGATGCTCTGGCCATGGGCAAAGGATGGGTGAGCCAGGGTGGGTCATTTGACCCATTCCCCTATGGTCAGAGGAATGGGAAAGTAGTTCCTAACAGTAGTCAAATCATATCTTCTCTGCCTGCAGAGAAATCACCAGACAGAGGAAGAGAAGCTAGGAATGGGGGTAAAAGCTTCTGTTATCAGTCTAAGGGTGAGGGCTCACCTCGGAGTTCAAAGGGCCTCAGTGAAAGGCTTGATGTTGAGACCAGAATACAGAGATAGCGCCGACTCACACCTGCTATTTTAAGTGGACTTGATTGTGTATAAAAGATGGGAGCAGAGGGTGCTGACAGGGATTCGGAACCCTGACTGTGCGGAGACGCTGAGAAAGTCAACTGGGAATGAAGAGTCCTTGAACCAAGGTGTGGCACATGCTTCAAGGCAGGGCTGCGGAAGGTAATGGGACTAGACAGGAGCAAGCTCCAGGGCATCATGGAGAGTGGAATCCAGACACTGACCTAAACAGTAGACATTTCTATGCAATAGGAGGGAAGTATAGAGAGCAGTGTTTTCCAAAGAGAATGACACTGCCTGCCAGCGTTGGGGTGGAGGGGTGGTACTGGGAGGATCCAGAAGGACTGCAAAAGCAGATACGTAGGCGGAATTCTGCATCCTGGGGTAGGGGATAGATGTTTTTCATTGCCGGGATGGGCTCTGAGTAATTTTTTTTTTCTAAAAAGGAGTGCTTGGCCAGATAAGTCTGGGAAGCTATGGATAGAGTATTACAAAAACAAGAGAGCTGCAAATGAAAAAGCCAGCCACTGCAAACTAGTCCGTGAGTGTGATTCAAATAGCACGAAGCCTTGCAGTCATATGTCAACTTCAGCTGCCTCCTCCATAAAGTGGGTATAAAACACACCTCACAACATGTTCTGAGGATTAAAATGAGACTATTATGCCAGGGGATGCAAGGTGATATAATGGTTCTGCATTTAGCTGCTAACCAACAGGTCAACTGATCAAACCCATTAGTGGCCCCGTGGCAGAAAACACCTAGTGATATTCTCCCAAAAAGATTACAATCTAGAGACCCCGAATCCAAAATCATATCACTGTGAAAGAGGGAGAGTGTGGAATGGACACAAAGTCCATCTGTAGGTAACTGGACATTCCCTGAGAAGGATCTCAGGCAGGAGATGAGGGAGTCGGGGTGCAGTATAGGACTGATGAAGCGTACAATTTCCTCTACTTTTTTAGAGGAAAAAAACTATCATGACCCCAATTCTACCTTACAAATCTGGCTAGACCAGAGCATGTTCACGGGTACAGAGAAGCGTTAGAAACACAGGGAATCCAAGACAAATCACCCCCTCAGGACCAATATTGAGACTAGTCATACCAGGAAGGTCAGGGGAAGGTGGGAGGAAATAAGGGGAACCGGTCACAATGATCTGCATATAACCCCTGTCCAGGGGGATGGACAATAGCAAAGTGGGTGAAGGGAGACATGGGTCAGTGTGAGATAAGAAAGAATAGTATTGATTAATAAATTATCAAGGGTTTATAAGGAAGCGTGGATGGTACAATTCTTGTCTTCCAGATGGGCGGTACAATTTTAGGGTTTTTCCTATCATCAAATACATTGGTTGTTCACTCGAAGCAATGCTCAAATTTCTCACTCTGTCACCCTAGCAATGCAGATAATGCCCAGCAATCTCAGTCTCAAAGATGTCATGGCACTATAAATTCTGTCCAGGTTAGAAGGTGAGGAAGGCGCTAGACATGGACATCAAGATGAAGATCTGTAAAGTCTCAACATGCAAAGATCGTCATCAAGATACCACATGTGAACCTGGCAGCAGCCTTTGCTGCCCCAGGGCTAAGCTCTGTTCTGGGCAGGTCTCTGTGAGCTGATCCAGCCAGGATCAGAGTGCGAGGTTGGTCTCACGGAGCCCAGTCACCAAGGAATGCTGATGACAGGTGTCACTGGCCAGGGAGGGCAGGAAGCTGAGCTTGCACCAGCGACACCATGTCTATCAACTGGTGGAAGACATCAAATACTGGTCCAAAGAGAACCTGGAACTCTTCCTCATGCAGTGTGTGCAGGAACTTGGAGTGCAGGGTGACCTGGTTTCCGTCAAGAAATCCAGGACTGTCTGTGCATCCCCCTGAAAATGGGAAACTCTCTGAGGAAGAGAAATTGCTGAGGCAAGAAGGAAAATTAGAGAGGCTCCACATCAGGGCTGGTGAGATAACAGTGAAATTTCTGAAAACCTGTCACTTGGAAGGAGGGATGAAGAACAGTGTGAAATAGGAGCTGAACCCTGAAATCGTAGCCTGCCACTCCAACAGGGATCTTGGTGTTGCGGTAGCGCCCCGTGCAATCCAGTTATCAGGAGAGTACGGTAAATGCACCTACCCTGTGAGGGTGCTTATGTCAGGGGTGAACTTTGAGAAGCCTAAGACCAAAAGATACAAGGTCTGGTTAGTCAAGCAGGCAGCCAAGGACATGGCTGCCTAAAGCCCCCAGAGATTCTGGCCTCCCCTCCGCCCAGGGCAGCCAGATGTCTCCCAGATGCTGATGTTCTGCAGAGCTGACTCTGGAGCACTGGAGTGATGATGCACCAGCCTGCTGACTGTACTTCCAGCTCTGACTAACTGCAGGATTTTGGAACACGTATAAGGACATCAGACTGAAGTACACATGCAGGCTGGATTATCCATATTTTTCATTTCTTTCTTGTACCATCTTCACAGATGTCTTTTTTGGGGGGAGAATCCCGATGAAAATGCACCAAACTGAAGTTTGATTAGCTGGGCAGTGGTGAACTGAGGCAATCTAGAGCCACCCCCACCCCCACCCCCACCCCCACCCCTCCAATAGC
>PVJH01019970.1:0-41653 GCA_004026705.1 Nesogale talazaci | reverse complement strand
TGAACTCTGTTGCAGTTTGTTGCCTGGGGTTTGTAGTTTGTCGCCTTTGTAACTGTAAACAGCCCTGGCCTCTGAAGCCAGACTTGCAGCTGTGCTGCCATTCACTTGTTAAGTTTGAAGATCACGATATGCTAATTGCCTAAACTTGCTTGCCCTATAAATCTGGCTTACTTCTCACAAATCAAAAAAAAAAAAAAAAGAACCCCACCCCATCCCAGAAAAGATGTAACTACTGACACAACGTATGTATGTATGTATGTATACATTATGATGAATGCAGTATGAGTCCCCAATAAAATGAATTTAAAAAAAAAAAAAAGCTTTCTACTTCAAATGTACCTTTGGGAAAAAAAAAAAGTTTCTAGGATTTTGTAACTATTTGCTTGCATTGTGTGTTTTCTGGAAAAGAGAGTATAAATTAAGTCACAATAAGAGAGCTGAAAAATGAAAACACTGGAGTTTAATTCTTCCTTGGAGTAAAGAACATTAATATTTTAAAAAGTTACTGTGGGGGCTGAGCCCCAGTGGTGTAGTGGTTGTGCGCGGGACTGTGGCCCACTGGGACGGAGGTTCAATTCCAGCAGTGGGGCTGGGCCTCCTACTCCCACCACTGGAGAGCCGTGATACCCCCAAAAAAAAAAAAAAAAAAAGTTACTGTGACGGGGAATGACCACTGAATGTTAAGAAAATACTTTTATTGATGCTTTACAATGCTATAATATTTGTTATTCCAGTACATTTTTGTCTGAATATTTGAAAATAACAAAATGGACAAAATTAGATGATTTTCAAAGAGTTCTTGTCTTCTGGAAAACTTCAAACATTTTTCAACCTAATGAAACGCAAGCAGAAATAAATTTTGGTGCTGGCAGCAGAAAAATTTTGAGAAGGTATCACCACCATTTTTGTTTTTCTGTGTGGGCAATTAAAATTTAATTTATATAATTTAAGTGTAATCCTTCCCTCAACATGATATATAATGTGGCATTGCAGGTTATAGTTTTTCATTGTAAGAAACTCAAAATAGTTATTCAGTGTTTTTATTATAATGAAGATTTTTTACCAAGCACTACATTTTTCATAGCATTAATTAACTCAATATTAGGTGCATACTTCATATGACATCATATATGTTTAATATGAAAACACCTTAAGAGGAAGAATAGACTCCTATTGCACTTTCATATTTATTAACCTTTCCTTCTGGGTAGTATTTTATTGATTAGTAGGCAAATGTATATAAAGTCGCTCACAAATATTTTTACTCATCTGTGGTAATATATCCACAGATAACATTCAACATGACATACAGTCGATGGTAATTACACAAGAACGTTTAACAAAGGATGTTGGTGACACATATTGCAGCTGTGACTTTCAAAAAGAAAAGAAAAAGGAAAAAATTGTCCTTGAAAACTGGCATCATAACTTTTATTTTATAACCACTTATTTTATGTTTAATGAGAATACGACATATTTTCCCCTAAGTTAGGGGAAAATAATAGCTTTAGACACTGTCTTTGACCCTCAAACTGTAGAGAGGGTATGAATAACGATGAATCAAGTGATCGAGAGCATTTAAAAATAGTCGAGGATGCCTCAAGTAGAAGCATCCAACTATTAGTGCTAAGAATATCTTCCTGTAACATTGAAACATCTAGTATAGGTCATTTGAAAAAGCAACAGACCGTTTTCTACGCACACAATATATTTTAAAGTTCAATATTAAACTTTAAATGAACTTCGAAGCATGCAAGCCCAAGCACAAGTTTTGCAGCGGAGGCACGGAGGTCTAGAAATATAAGGTGCCGCTTCCCAGTTCTAAGAAGACAGATCCATGTGGAAGACCTCTGCCTGTCTCTTACGGGGTCCCCACCTTTCCACTTCACTGAATCCTCCTCTCATCTCTCTCTCAATGGAGCCTCCTGGGGAGAACATTTTGCTGTCTATCTGCTCATTCATCTATTCGGCAGTGGAAAGGGAAATTTGGTACAACTGAAAAGCCCTAGTCCTGCAGTCCTTTTAACAGAGGCCAGCTAATCAATACGGAGTCACGTTCTTGATGGTTTGAGTGAGGGCTGCCCTGCCAAATTACAGCAATGGATCTATCAAGGCTAAAGCAAATGTTTAGCCTTGAAACACCCTCCGCTTTAGGTGTATAAACCAATCCCTCAAGAGATTCCGAGGTTAAACGAGAAGCACTCTTCTGAAGTTCAGATGATGGATGACTTCAGGGACTCGACTGCTTCTATTCATGCAGCTCCTGAGTGCAGGCTGCTCACTGTTTTAAGGCAACGGTTAATATCAATTAACATTAACTGTTTTTAATGCAGAATATTTTCTTAAGATGTCATGAAATTGCACAGTTTTCTCTTAAAAAGAATAATAAAGTGTAAAATTCCCATGTGAAACATTTATAGAAAAATTAAATAGGAGGTGGTGACACTGTGGTGAATGCAACTGGAAACTGTCCTATTGGTTATCATTTGGTTATTTAATGAGCAATATGACTCTGATCACTCATAAGATTCAGCTATACTTCTGTTTTCCTCCACATACACTTTAAAGTCATCATATCTGGAAAATTCTTCTCTAGTATCTCAATTATAATGCAACTTGTATGTTAGTTTAAATAGTTAACATTATTTCCATTTGGCATGTCAGGAAACTAAATCATATAATATAAACTCCCCTAGTGATTTCACAAGGGAATTTTACACCAAATACTTTCTGCACCAAATACTTTATTGTTGCCTTCTTTTTTGACTCGAAGTTCCTTCCACGGCAGACAATTATGAGTATTTTCTAATGACTTACATTTAGCTAGGATTCCAAATTGAAATGTAATTGCACTGTGCATTTATAAATACCACCATGTAATAAATTAAATGCCATATTATCATTCTATCTAAAATAAAAGTGAATCAGTAAGAGCAAAATAAATGTATGCACCCCTATGATAAAATGAAAGAAAACAAATGATGAATGCCATTCTATTGCTATGCACTAGGCATACAATTTAGTGATTGGTTTCATTTTAAATATTCTTCATTTTCCTTTAAATTGTCAGTGACTGCTTCTAAAACAAGAAAGCCAAACCACACCCACAAAACTCATAGTGATGCTGCAGGACAAAGTGGGATTTCCAAGGGTGCACATATTGACAGATGCAACATCCCTCACGTGTAGTACTGTGTGAACTTCACCGCTGGCCATTCTGGTAGCAGCCCAGTGCTGAGCCCATGGTGCCCCCAATGGGCTCCTTCTACCTCGCTGCCATGAACTCCATGCAGACTCATAAGCCACCCTGTTGGACATGCCCCTGTGAGTTTCTGAGACTGCCACTCTTCAAAGAAATCGAAAGTCCCTTCTCTCTTCTTCAGAGAAGCTGGAGACAGAGCTCAGCGCATAAGCAGTTTGCCACCAGGATGCTTTATATCGTTAAAGACCAATCTACATAACACCCTCATAACTAAACATTGATGACAGAAATGGGCAATGCAATAAATGTCTCTCTAATACCTAATAATGTACTCCGCATACCCACTTTGCCACAAGGATACCTTACCATAGTTAAAGGTAAATATCAGTAATACTTTGATACATAAACATCAGTGATAGAAAGAGGTAATGCAGCAAACAATGTCTATTACTATCTCACATAAAATACACACTAAAATGGTAGTACGGGGGTAAGAACAATAAGCATTTTCAAGGCTGCTTATTGCTGTTTGTCTGCATGAACTTGACTACTCTATCGTCGAAACACTCACGACCCCTGGGAGTTTCCTTGGCTCTTCTCACCTTCTTCTGTGGCTGTTGTTTCTTCATCACAGGCAAAAATGAGAGTGCAGCCGGTCTTCAGTGTGGTATCATTGGATCAATTAAAATTAAGTACACATTTCTGACATATTTCTATTGAAAACAAATGTACTTTTTTTTAAAAAATTCCAAAGGCCACTGATTATATTGCAAACCTCACCTTCACCCTTAAAGGAACATTTAAGGGAAGGGGTGCTCTGGTGATGATATTTTTTTCCTGTAGCCTGAAGTCAGATGGTTCTTTTTCATTTCTTGGTGAACACTTCTTATGAAATTGGCCTACTTGTCCTCTCTGTACTGAGATGTGCATATAGTCACTAGCAGAAATAAAACAGACTGAGATAAAGCAATAAGAAAGCCCAGTTGAGCTGTAACTTCAGCTTCAGGCTACTTACTAAATGCAAGATCAGCACTTGAACCTAACAGGTGATCAGCAAACAAAAGGCGTGGTTCCTTGCTCCCACAAAGATTTACCCTCTGAAACCTCCTTTGAGTCTCTAGAAGCAGTAATCAACTCAAAGGCACTGGGTTTTATTTCTTTTTATTTTTTGATGGTTTTGACAGAAAGCAAACACAGACTCATTTAATTTACTTTGTTTCTCCATTCCTGTGACTGAAAGTATGAATATTGAAATTATGCCTCACATTAAATAACTTATCTTCATTAGAAACAAATGAATATCAGGAGAGAATTTCCATTGCACTAAAGGTTCTGATTCATTTACTGAAAGCTATAGCGTAAGTGTTTGGAGTTTAACTGGGCCCTCTAATATGTTCACACCTAAAAACATCCAAGCCATAAAATTGATTGCAGATAAGATATGCTATCGTCTTTAACATAGTCATACAATTTATCTCAAGTGCACATATATATTTCCCATCAATTATAGACAGTCTTTAGTCACAAAAAATCAAAAAATCAAAAGTGACAACTACAGTAACATAGGCTATGGTAGAATATGGGAAATGTTCACAGAATCACTTAATTAATTCTAGAAAGAGGCAGTATATTTAGAACTATGAAGCTGATTTTCTTTCAAAATAAGCTTTATATATAACATTTTTGCATTTTGATCATAGTTTTCTTTAATAATTATCTTAACCAATATAAATGTTTTTAATCTTATTAGATTTATTAAGGTCAGTCATTTTTTGGAGGGGGCATCACTGCCCTCTGGTGGGTGTAGGAGGCCCAGTCTTGCTCCTGGATAACTGCTGCTCGATTTGAATGGCTAATCCAGTGGGCTGCAGCCCAGCACACAACCACTATGCCACCAGGGCTCAGCCCCAAGGTCAGTCTTTGTAGAAAATTTCTTTGTAGAAAATTGCTTTTCCATATACTTTTCCATATACTTGGTGATATATTTCCACATATAATTGTATAACTTGAAATGTGAGTTGAAAATATCTTTATTTTTTTAACTTGCTCCCCAATTCTTTACAGACTAACAGAAATATAATTGCAAATCTAGTAACTCCATCTTGATTAACAGAAAATACAGTGAGAAATCTTGCAACAAAAATCATTTTTTAAAAAGTTTGCAAAAATAATTTTCACAATTAAGCTACAAAATGTATCAATTATAAGTGCACTTAAATGCACTTGATGTTTTTATTCTATAAGTAAGTACAGATGCCAGAGGTACACACACTGAAATGAATCACTGTTCAAAATAAAATGTTCAAAATACAATATTTTTTGTCTCCTAATGGCTTGTAGATGCATGAACCACCTACTGAATTGCACAACAATATTTGACACGTCTTGGATTTGATCAAGAAGGAAAATGCTTTCTGTGTCATGCTCTCAGAAGAATATGGGCCATTGCTAACAAACTGCGTATATATCTGCACATCTTTTTGTATGAAACCCCACTTGATTGCATAGTGCTCTTTGACTTTAATCTGTCCCTAGTCTCGTGTTGGATTGACGTGCTGCCTAGTGGAAATGTTCACTGCTTTGCTGTACTAGTCACCCGGAATTGACACTGAAGTGTGTTGCCACTACTGCCGGCCATGTGGTGAACTAGCACGGCCTCACGGCATATCTAAAACCTATGGTTTACTGAGGAAGAGGAGAGGAAATATGACATCTAAACTTCTACACTCTAAAGTGGCTTCAGGGCATCAGAGAGACTTTCCGGAATTAGGATGTTTGACATTGCATAAATCAACCCCAAACAGTGGTACCCTTTCTATCTCTCCTTTTAGTGAAATATAAAGCATCTCAAAACCACACTGATTAGCAGACAAATACCTTCTGCTTCTACAGATGCTAAGTACTTATTGATTCAGTTTTACCTGGTAGTGGTCATTAAGGCCTGGGAGAAACGTGGCCACAACACCATCAATCATTATCATGCTGAAACATTGATTAAGTACCTGGGGATACATGAAGGCATTTGGTGCCAGCAGACAAGGCGAAAGATATAAAAATATGAACATTTGGAGGATGTGAGGTTGAAAGAAATAATATGATGCAGATGTAGATTAAATCCCCCAAGTGCTGCTACCAAGCATCTTTGCAGAACAATTCAAGACTAATAGGAGAAGTGGAAGTGTGACCAGTTCCTCAATATGAACTATAGATTGGCTTTGAATTCATGCAGGCATGCTGTCAAAATGGCTGCATCAAAAATAGGTCTATCATCCATATTCAGTGCACCTGCCCAAAATATATCAGGCATATATTTGCATTTTTGATATACTTTTGCAGGTGTACTAAATATTGAGTATAGATCTATATTTCTGTTGAGCAAAAATGTCACTTTGAAGACGCGGGTCTGCCTGACCCAAGCTATAGCATTTTCAATCATCTCATATTCCCGGAAAACTGGAGAGTGAATAAGGAGAACTCCCCAAGAATGAGTGCATTTGAAATGGAGTTCTGGCAAAGAATACTGAAAGTGCCAGGGAGGGCAGAAGAGCAAGCGAATGCATCATAGATGAAGGTCTGTCAGAATGGTCCTTGCAAGCAAGGATGACAGGAAGGCCTCTCACAGGCTTTGGTACAGTTTTCGAGAGAGACCATCCTGGGAAAGGGCCATCACTCTTGGGTAAAGAGAGGGTCAGGCAGAAAGAGGAGAACCCTTGATGAGATGCATTCACACCGCGGTGGCAAACATGGGCTCCAGCAACCATCGTGGGCTGGCCCTGCCTTGCATTCGATTACAGGAAGGTCCTCTGGGCTTAGCAAGCACTCTGGAACCTCACAGCAGCTTTAGCATTGCTTGTGTCACTTTATTTTCTTTGTTTTATGGAATTCCATTTTTAATTTTTAATTGGCTGTGGCACTTGACAGTGTAATGGGAATGCATTTGTTGTTGCTATTTGCTTTGGGTTTTAATCTTTAAGAGGGCTGGTTTTGTGGGGGTTTTTTTTTTGTTGTTTTTTTTTAAAGAACGCTATGACTTTCATCTCTTCATAAGCAGGAAGAGAGTTGTAGGTGGTCGACAATCATTTATCAGTTTGAATAACTCAAGACTTCAGCCCATCTCTATTAACGGTTTAAAAGGCTGTTAACATAACTTTCAAACATGAAAAATAGCAAAATGCCTTACCGACGCTATTCTCGACATGGTTTTCCCTTAACAACCTAAGCAGGGAAGAAAAACTGCATGCTTTCAAAGAACCTACAGCTTTGCCCTAATCTTCAAAAGAGCCAGAGTGGGCTCACCAGGGCAAATGCTTTTCCTTCCCACTCCATACTGTGATTGGCCAGTGCAAGACCACACACCTCAGAGCTGATTGAAGAATAACAAAGCAAACTGCTTGCTCTGAGACTCAGACTCTGACTTTAGGCTACAGCTCAGAGCAGAAGTGGCCACGGCTAAAGAGGAAGAAAGTTAAACAGATGCAATCCTCTGTGACCATCAAGAGAGACAACACTAGTGCAGGGGAAAGAAAGCAAGAGGGAAAAAAGGATTGAGAGAAAGAGAGAGAGAGAGAGAGAGAGAGAAATCTGAGGACAAGCCGACAGAGAGAGAGAGAGAGAGAGAGAGAGAGAGAGAGAGAGAGAAATCTGAGGACAAGCCGACAGAGAGAGAGAGAGAGAGAGAGAGAGAGAGAGAGAGAAATCTGAGGACAAGCCGACATTCAAGCAACTGCACCGACACTGAACTCATAAACTAAATGAAGCATTCACAGGTTATGCGATTTCAATTTGAGTTTGGAGGGATGAGTGAAACACTTTTCACTAAGGATGCAAGGAAATGCACAGACCAACTGAACATGAAGATCAAGTCGCTGTGTTTACTGCTTTCGGAAGTGATTAAAAATTTGACCTTCAATAGCAAGCAGTTATGTATACGATGAGAAGATCCCAGAAAGGAATATTTCATATTTCTTATAAATGTACAGCTCAACTCACAATTAGAGCAAAGTAGCATCTTCAGGTCTCTAGGACATATGATCTGATCATGCCCTAAATTCAAGACTCTCTAACCTTATATATTCTTTCATAAAATGTAACTAATATCTGTGCTACATCAAGTTCTGTACTAAGTATTCAGTGGGCTAATTGATAAGGATCTTGCACCTGTACTGCAAACCTCATGGTCATAAAAATTCAAAACAAAACCAAAAATCTACCATTGAGTCCATTTCGACTCATAATGAACCCTTCCTATATGGGGGGTACCCCCCAATGTTTTTTTCCCCCAAGGCTATGTATGTTCTTTTTTTTTTTTTTTTTTTTTTTTTTTTTACAAAACAATCTAATCAACTTCAAAATACTCTTAATTAAACTTAATATATTTGTCAACTCTGTGATTTCATTCTGGGAAACATTTTCAAACTCATCTGTTTGGTTGGCTGAAAGCACCTCCCTCATTTTTTCTTCACATCTTCTACATCAGCAAATCTCTGTCCTTTCATGTCCCTCTTCATTCTCAGAAGAAAGATGTCCCTATGAGCAAGGTTAGGTGAGTAAGGTGTGTGAGGCAAGAATTGAGTCCTGTTTTTTTTTTTTTTTTTTGCCCCAAACTGATGCCCTGGGATGGTTGCATGAGTAGGTGCATCATCATGGTGGGAAAATCAGAGCCCCATCTGGACCAAATCAAGTTTTTTCTAGCCTTATGTTGTTCCACTATCTTTTCAGAATCTCTAAAGAGAAAGCTTGATTAACACTCTGACCTGGTGCAACAAATTCAAAGTGCACTATTCCCCTCACATCTTTACTGTTATTGTTGTTATTGTCTTTTGGGAGTTAGACCACCTTTTTGCCCATCAGAACTTCAGTGGGTTAAAATAGCTGGTCTTGTCATTCTGAGCTCAACATGAAACTCACAAGGTGCCCAGATAGCTTTTAGGTTAAGGGAACAGATTTAAAATAAACCAGCATTAGCAGACGATAATTGAGATGATGGGGACATTTTATTTATCCTCCAGAATGTTGTATTAGTTGTTAGGTCTCTGAAGCAAGACTGTTAGGGAAGCAGCCACAATAAGAAAGCAATTAAGGGGCGGAAAATTAATGTATGTTTTAAAACACACACACATATAATGTAGCATTCAGAGTCCAAAGCACTTTCTCTCCTGCTAGGAACAAATGTTGAGTTTTTGGAAAAACACGAAAAACGTATTTGATCTTGAGATGCTTGACCTTGAGGTTTCCTTCTTTGAATAGTGGATATTAATGTAGAACCAGAGAAGTCAAGGAACATTTACTTGGATAGGAAGCAATGAAGAAGACTCTTCTTTTGTATAAAAGTTTCTGAGATCGTCTGACATTGTTTAAGAGGCAGCAAGATTAGAAGATGAAGTTGTTTCCTTTCTGAACAACAGATACCAAGGTAGATTTTAAGGAAATAGTTACAAGCTATTAATGGTAAGAGGCTAAACAATGGGCTCAAATATAAAAATGATTGTGGAATGGTGAAGGACCAGGCACCATTCCACTTTGTTATACATCGTGTCACTATTAAGTCCAAACTGATCAAACAGCAACTAACAGTCACAGGTCCAGCAAAAGGTAAAAGAGTGTGATTCATAAGGATGAAGACATAAGCCTAGTGGCACAAGAGCAGTGGTTCTCAATCTGTGGGTCGCAACCCCTTGGAGGGTTAAATGACACTTTCACAGGGGTTGCCTAAGACTATCAGAAAACACATAAATATTTTGCAATATGTACTTACATATTGTTTTGTGATTAATCACTATGCTTAATTATGTTCAATTTGTGACAATGAAAATACATCCTGCATATCAGGTATTTACATGACAACTGATAACAGTTGCAAAATTGCAGTGATGAAGTGGCAATAAATAACATTTTATGTTTGGCCTCACCACACCATGAGGAACTGAATTAAAGGGCTCCAGCATTAGGAAGGTTGAGAACCAGTGAGTGATCCCAGAGGGTTATGTATTAGGCTGCTAAACACAAGGTCAGCAGCTCCAAATCTCTAACTATTCCCCAGGAGAAAGATGACCTTTTCAACTTCCCTAGAGATTTTTACTCTCTTAAACCCACAGTCCACCTGTGTGAGAGCAGTCAAGGAAATGAAGAGAGAAAGGAGCCGGGGAAAATGAGACCCAACCCAAATCATCCAGACCAGGGAGCAGAGTCCAGACTGATCTGCTAAAGTTGAACCAGATGCCAAGGAAGCAGCATTTCAAACCATTCTTTGACTGTACCAAGGGCTGGTCCCAACTTTGGAAGAGGCAATCATCTTTACCAGTGTGGTAGAAAATTCCAGTCTATGTTGCTCAGAAGAGAAACAAGACTTGGCCTCCTTGTTCCAATACTGCCATTAGTCCATGTCCAGGGCCCCCAAGACATCATTGGTCCATCACCAAGTCTGTGGTGATGGAACAAGTACACTTGGGACACCTTTGAGACAACCAAGAAGGACAGTAGTCCGATAGTTGTCCTTTTCTAGTAGGGAGTTAGGTCTCGTGCCAAGGGCAAGTGGACCAGGCGGCCTATAGTCTATGAACTTCACAGCTGATGCAGTGTGGCACTGGGAGTGCTTCCTTTCCCACCCCCATCCGTTCCCTGGTTCATGTCCCTGCATGTATCCATCTTACTGATGTTTAGAGCTCACCTTGGTTGGTGTGTACAGCCACTCCCCGGTGATCTTCATCCTCTGCAGAGCTGGGAGAGCAGTTAAAATTCATTATCCTTGCTGAGTCTCGCTCTCCTATCCCGCAGCTCCTTGTTATAATATGCTGGTTTGCTTTTGGGTCTTTAGCTCCTGACCAAACTCACTCAGCACCCTAACTTGAGCTTCGCAAGAGAGGCATGGGTCTGAAAGGGCTAAGTAGAATTTAGCAGACAAAATGCAGGGAACAGAAATTTCACTACATGTAAGTGAGAACGTAGAGTTTAGGCATTTGGGGTTAGACCTGATTTTGATCTGTCTCTCTCACATGGTTGTTTATGCCCATAAATCATAGTCAAATATCATTCTGGGGACTGCTGGTTAAGGTTATCTTGTTTGTTTCGTTTTGCCCCTACAGAAACATCAGAATAAACTTGTAAAGAAAATAAAAATCAAGAAAGTAAGTCATACGGTATTGCAACTTGAGTTCCTGTTCACACATGAACAGGTGGATTTCAAACAAAACGTATCCCTGCAGTCAGGGCCTGACTGCAGGTAAATTCTCTTATAATACATATGTCTCAGACATACAAGCATGCTTTCGATGAAATAACAAAAAGGGAGAAGTGAAAAGTGGTGTTTTATACTATGGAAAAGAATAATTTTAAGGTCAGGAGAACCCATGTATTTGATTATGGTGCTGGAGAAGAATATTGAAATTACTATAGACTGCCTAAAGATCAAATCTGTCTTAGAAGAATGGTCAGACCACTTGTTAGGTTTAAGAATGATAGGACTTTGTCTCACATTCTTTGGGCATGTTATCAGGGAAGATAGTCCTCAGAGGACAATTTGCTTGGTAATGTAGAGGAAGAGCAAAAAAGAAGAAGGCTATTGTGTGAGTACAGAGACACAAATCCAGAGACACCTGTATGTGTGTTAGAGAAAGCTTATATAAAAGAGCAATTTTATATTGAGAAAATATCCCAGCCTAGTCCAGATCAACTCCAGAAGTCTGATATTAGGCCATATGTCCAATATTATCCCATAAAGTCCTCATTAGACCCATGCAGCACATGCAAGGATGCAAATTTAGGAATATTACAGGTAGTTGGGTGAAAAGTCTTCCAGATTCAATAGCAATAGAAGCATCCCCAGGGCTTTGGCTGCCATCACCATGGCTCCACGTGATTTGTCAACAGGATTGTGTAGCACAGAGAGAGTTTTGCTAGAATTCTCATGAGAAGGCCACATCCACATGAAGACAGTATCAGGCTGAGACCTGATTGACAGGCTACACTCCACCTCTTCATTCTTTTATCAAGATAACATGAAATTGTGTCACTATCACAGACCACCACCCATTGCCAACTTGACACCCTTGCCCGCCCAACTTTTTAACCATTCATAATTTTAAGCAAAATAGTAATAAAAATAATATCTGTACCTAGGAGGATCTAACTACAATATATGCAATTCAAAATATGCATACTCATTTAAACCTAAAAGTGATTAAAACAGCAATATTGTATGCTTAACAATTACAGTTATGTGAAAACCTACATGATATCCTATAATTATATAAATATATTACCTATGAAATTTTGTAAGACAGTCACTTCATTCATACCTTTAACTGCCCAATTTGGGGTATCAAATTTCTATACTGCCCAATTACATCAATCCAGTGCTTAGAGGATACAGGCATATTCTTTAATATGAAGAATCTTCACTCCTGTTGAAAACTTGTGAGCCCACATCCATAAACAAGGTCAAATTGGGACAGACTATTCATAAACTCAGAAGCAATATAGACCACTTTATAAGTTCATCAATTTTATCTACATCTGGTGGGGTTCTGGTCACTTCAATGTGGGCCACCTTACTTAGCCTCACTAGGGTGCCCATTGGTAGCTTTGCCTTTTGACCATAGGCCCCATCACAAATTCTCAACAACCCTAGTCCCCTTGTGCTACATCATGAACTTCAGAATAGTCAACCCACTCTTGTCTTCTCCTCTACTTCCTATGAACAGTTCATGGGTGTCAATGGCCAGACTCAACCCATCTCTTTATTGCTGCATTTTTCCCATTTCCACTTAACAAATGATCCAGGTTGTCACCTGGCAAACATTTCAGACTGCCTATAGGCTCCCTGCAACGATCAGTCCTAGAGAGGAGAGTACTTTCATGGTTCCAAATTTTTCCAGCTTTGGGAACAAACCACTTGTTCAAAATTCAAAAAGACAAAGCTTTCCTTTTTTCTTCTTCAGTTTGTCAACAGTCCCTCCCCGAACCCCACCAGGCAAGTATCTTCTAATGCAAATATCTTGAGCATTGGGTGGGATTATCTTTTCAGAGCCTTCTTTATAGTCATTTCCTACAACCATTTAAAGATTCAATTTAATGGTGAAGGCAAGTGACTTACAAACTCTATTTTCACATCCTAATAATCATTTCCATCACTTGCTATATCAATAAAAACAGGCAGAATAAAACAGAGTAAGTGTAGTAGAGTCAGATCTTAAACTCAGTTCTTAAAATGGTCAAGTTCAATCCTTATCGGCTTTAATCTTTATCTTATCTAAACCATCCCATTTATAGTCAATATGATCTTAGGCCTCTAGATGCAAAGCCTCAAGTGATGGCTAGACAATTTTTCAGCAATTTTGACAGAGCAGCATGATCTCAGAGAAGTTCGACGGGGTGATTTTACCTCCTGAGCTCAATGCTTATATTTATCACATCAAATTTCAGAGATGAATACTCAAAAACAACTTCTAGGAATCAAAACTCTAATTTCTCATGTTCTTTCCAGAAAAATATGGAGTAAAGGGTGTGGCCTATCCAAAGTGAAACTATCATAAAGCAGAAATCAAACAAGCATCTACTCTCCATCTTCATAATTTGTTTCTCCAAATTACCTTACTCCCAAGGTACCATAACATGTTAGGTGAGGTTCACTAGAGAAACAAATCCAGAGAAAACATCAGGCCAGTCCAGATCATACTCATAAGTCTGATATTAGCCTATATGTTCGATAAATTCCTCTTCAGATCAACACAGCATATGCAAAGGTGCCAAATGCAGAAAGATCACAGGCCAGTGGGTGAAGACTAGAAAATGAAAGAAAACAATAGAATTCCCATGGATAAGATCATTGGCGAAAGAAGGATCTCGCAGGATTAAACATTTTACAATTTTGAGCAAATCTGTTCACCTCGACAAAGCTTTTAATCCAGAAATATCAAAAATGTCACATGAAGATTAGTGGGCACAATGTTAGAAACTTTCCATCACCCTTTTAAGCAAGATCAAAGTTAATGACGATGACTCTATGCAACAAATTGCAACTGTGGGGTAGAGTAAAATCTAATCAAAGAAAGGACTTCTAAGGATATTTTCTGGGTCAATTAAATTCATGTCAGTGGTCAAGTCAAAAGGCTATGAAGACAGCTTTGGAAAAGTTGAAGGGTTAATAGTGATATATTTTGTTTCAGGTTGATCATAGGTCCTTAATAGGAAGAAGTTTTAAGAAAATTAAAACTTCATTGTGATAATAAGTACAGGAAAACTATGCAGATGAAATGTTTTCCATCATGATAACGGTATCTGGTTATTCTTTAAGGGTGATCAGGATTGCCTTAAGAAAATTTTGTTGGAGAATTTAACTCTATCTACTCAAAGTGCCTTCATATGTTACCCCCAAATTCAAAGAACATTGGAAAGAACACAATTTGAGACCCTCAATGATGCTAAAACTTATAATTTTGTCTGGATCTGATTAAATGAATGGGGATTCTTGGGAAAGAGCGAGAGAGATGGAAAAAGCTTACATGTCTTCAATAATACAATAACATATATCTTATACCTATATACATATACACCTAGGTGGAGGATATTTGAGAAACAGTAGAATCACATTTTTTAATTCAATAGAGATTTCCATGATTTTGTAGCAATTATTTTTCACTTAATCTCATAAAAGTATGTGAACAATGTTTACAGACACACATATTGATTTAGAATTAGCTAGAGTTCTAGAGAAGACTAATAATATCTACTAATGGAAACTGTTTCATTTTACCATCATAACTAGGTTTGAACACACAGCATTGATTGGGTGAAAGTTTACAAGAACCCCAGATTTAAACTTTCTTTTGCATTTTTCTTTTAACTGTATTTATTGGTGTGATTATATGCAGATTTGAAGAAAATTTTTTCTGCTATATTGCTCATTATATTTTAGCCTTCTTTTTTCTTTCTTCATTGTCCAATTTGTAATGTCCCTTGAGAAGTCGGTGAGAGTCTTGCTTTTCCTCTCTCCCTCTCTCTCAAAATTATAAAGATACTTGTATGCAGCTGGCTTTAAAGCTCATTTTCAAATATAACAGATCTTTGGTTGTGGACAGGACTATATAAATAGAAAGAAACATATAAATAGAAATCAGGCAAGTAAAGGCTTAAATAAGTCATCTCTCAACCTCTCAGTTCTCTGCTGTCAAGTGGATTCCAACTCACAGTGAGTCTCTAGGACAGAGAACAGCCCATATGGGTCTCTGAGACTGTACATCTTCAAGGGGACAGAAAGGGGACAGGAAGCCTCCTCTTTCGCCGCCTGTAGACATAGTGAGTTATCTAATGTGACTCTTCTAACCAAGGTCTCTGAACCTCTCCAAAATACCTTTTTTTTCAATGAGTCTGAGTAAGAAGGCTGGGAAGACAGTGATAGGATTCATGGAGATTAAATGTGTCCACAAGGCATTGTGTGGACTCTCCTATTGGTTGTAGAATAACCCTCTGGAAGGGAGTTTGGGGGTAGGAGAGAATCTCCTGGTAGGAGAATTCTCTCTGGTAGGAAAGAATATCCTATAGTAAGAGCCAAGAGTGACCACCACTAGTGCCCCAGAGATTCTTGCACTGCTGTAGGTCCTCCTTTCCGAAGATGCCTGTACCAGCTGAGGAGTGGAAGATGAGCAGATGAGGGAAAGAACGTGGAGAATACCAAGAGCAAGATGAGGCTTTCGATTTCTGGGAAAAGTTAGTCTCAGAGACCCCAGGGGCAGTTCTACCGTGCCATTTAGGGCCACCAAGACTGGATACTGACTCGATGGCAGGGAGTTGATTTCAAGTTTGGAGTCATGGTAGTGTAATGGATGACAAGTTGGGCTTCCAAGTTCAAGGTCAGCAGTTTGAAAGCACCACTCATTCTGCAGGAGAAAGACATGGCTTCCCCTGTGGCCTGGTAGTTAAGTCCCCCATTCTGTCGCAGCATTCTTGTTCTATAAATGCTTATAGAATGCACAAATAAATGAGTGAGATTAGATAACTTAGAAATAAGCATAAGGTAGTAGTGAGAGTGGAGTCATCGTTTGGGTGGAAGGAAGGTGGGAGAGAGAGGGAACCAATCACAAGGATCTACACATAAACTCCTATGTGGAGGATGGTCATCAGAGGAGTGGGTGAGGGGAAACGTTGGGCAATATAAGATATGACAAAATAACAATAATTTACAGAGTAATAAAGGGTGGTAGGGCACGAGGGAGCAGGGAGGGGAAGTGATGAGAAGCTGAAATCAAGAGCTCAAGTGGAAAAGCAGAGATTTGGAGAATGATGGCAACAGCAGGCCTGTGAAGGTGCTTGGCACAGTTTATGTATGTATTGTGATAAGTGATGTACAAACTTCAATAAAATGATTTTAAAGTAAGTATAAGGTGAAATTATCTTTCATTTTTTTTTATTTACAGAAATATTTGAGAATACCAAGACTTAACAGAAACAGAGGAAAGATTTTAAGACAGCTACAGAAAATAAAAAGTTATTAGTATTTCCTAGAATAACAAGTGTGTAGTGCAATTTCATATAGTTCTACTGCTGGTTGTTTTAAAAACAAAATCACTGATGGGTTAGGTGTTGAGCTGTTAAGCTCAAGGTCAACAGTTCAGATGACCAGCTTCTTGTTGAAAGAGATGAGTCGTTCTACTCCCTTTGAAAGGTACATCTTAGGAAATCCAGAGGAACTGGCCTACCCTGTCCTATGGGGTTGCTCGAAGGTGGGATTGAGTCAATGACGATGAGTTTCAGGTGTGCAGAAGGTAATTGGAGATATAGTGGCTAAAGTACATGCCTATAAACCAAACCACATGCTTTTCAAAGCCCATAGACTACAGAAGTGGCAATCATATTCAATGATGACAGACAGTCTCTGAAACCCTGCAGGGTAGCTTGACTCTTTCTTATATGAACCCCGTGAGTCAGAGTCCACTGATGGAACATGGATATATGGAGAGTTCTTAAAGAGTTTGGATACAATAAGGTCTAATTATAATAATTTAGGGGCACATCCCTGCTCTGTAGTATTTTACAACCTAATAGAATGATGGGTACCTTCACCTATTTTTATTCAAACTTAGTATTCTTCAGATATTCCCCTGGATATTTCTGAAAGCCCCAATGATACTGTTTCCTCATATTCTATTACCCCAAGTCTGAGCACCCTCTACTCAGATACCTGTGGCTCTTCAGAGATGTCACTCCCCTATCACAGTCTGCATCTGCCAGGGACTTCTAGTGATGCCTCTGATTCTCTCCACTCCATCCAATACCAAGTCAGAAGAGTCTTGAGTCTCTTAGTTCTGCACAATTCAGAGTTCTAATGCTAGTGATAACTTTAAATAATTTAGGATTATCAAAAGAGAAAAAAAGTCACTGAAAAGTGACAAGTGCCAGTAGATATGGGTGCTTACGAGCTTAGAATTTCTAGTCTCTGGAGAAACACTAGATTAACTTGTTTTGCCCTCTTACACAGAGGAGGAGATGAGCGGCAAATGGCACCTTCCAACATTTTCCACAAGTGTAGTACATGTCATTTCACTGTGGAAGTAGTCCTCAGTGGGAGAGGAACCAATAACCATAACTAATATTAAGTACTGTTAGCTACTATCAGGCATTGTAAGACTTTAAAAATCCTTTACATATATATTCACATAAGTAGGAGCATTATTCATGATAAGCAAAGAATAGAAACAGCCCAAATGCCCATCCACTTATAAGTGGCTAAATATCATATGTTGTTTCTGTATGATGGAATAGCATTTAGCCATGAAAAGGAATGAAGTATTAATGCATACACCATATAGATGAACTCTGTAAGCAAGATACTAATGCAACAGATCAGTATAACACATACTCTATGATTCCATTAATACAGAAGGACAGCTAGAATGGGCAAGTCCATAGAGATCAATGGTCAGCTGAGTCTGAAATGAAGTGAGTGGAGCTAGAAAGGGGTACAGAGGGAGGGGGGTGGTTGAAACACAGGATTCTTTATAAAAGTGATAGGATGTTCTAAAACCTGGTGGTGATTATGTTTGCAGACATTTTCAGAATGATGATGGAAACATATGCATGAAGATGTATGACAAAATGGATGAATGGAGTGTGATAAGAGCAGTAACAGCCACCCAATAAAGCAATTTTAAATTATAAATATATATATATAATATAGACATATTACTATTATTGGAAATTTTATATTTTGCATAAAGCAGAAAATAAAATAAATTGCATATTAAACTGTGATAACTTATGAATTAAACTTAAACTGATAACTATTTAAAATCAGAAAAATAAAAGTATGACTCTTCTAAAAATCATTGAAATATATTCCACTTAAAATAGTCAAAATGGTGAATTTAGTGTTATACAAATTTGATCTCAATGAAAAATGTTTCTGCATATCATTTCTATGTGATCACTCACTAATAGAAACACTGTAGGGCAGAGTACCCATTGGGTTTCCTCCCGTGAAAGCATTATGTGAGCTGAATGCCAAGACTTGTCTTCTGTGGAGGGTCTGGTGGGCTCCAAATCCTGACCATGTGTTAGGAACTGAGTGTTAACCATTACAACACCAATGGCTCTCCAGTGCAGATAGAAGTGGTTAAAGGTGATTGAATCCACTATTCATTAAGTGAAGACATATGACTTTTAAAATGAGAATGCCTAATGTCTCATAAATTAACCAATTTATCATCCTTACCAGGAAACAGAAGACCTGGTCAATTCCCTTTTATTCCCTTTGTTACACAACACTTCATGACAAGAATTGTAAACAATTGCCCAATGTATTGTGTTAATAACAGGCGATTACACAATCCTGGAAGTTTTTCCTCTTGTATCTCTCATCAATTTATCCAACATTGCTAAATAAATTCCAAGGTTATCTAGTACTGCTAAAGTGTTTCTACACACTCACTCTCATCATGTTTTACATAATTTTTGGTCAAGTTCTTAAAAACATGCCCTATATGCAGTCTTCCTTGTATTTCCCAAAGTGAATACTTGAGACATGCTACGTATTCATCAAATGAAGTGATGTTACTCTTTGTTGAGATATATTATTTGTTTTTAAGGGCCTTCCTAAATCATTTGCTTTCATAAGTTCTCAGTAAGTGATTTGCTTTTAAAATATTTTGGCTTTGTTTATAGTAATCAAATACGCCATGAGGTTTTGCACATTAGCATTTTAATTCCGAAGCCTTTTTGTAAATAGAAATTACTTACATTATCAAAAATTGGTGTATGTGTGTGTTTTTTAATGGAGTTAATTTTTTTCCAGTTAAAAAGTTTTTTCCCCCATGACTCTTTTTTTCTTCTGATTTCCAGATTTGGAACATTCAATTGACCTTGCAAATATCTTCTTTCTCTTCCTTGTAGAACAGGGTACCATCGAGTTACTGGGAAGCAACGGTAATGTCAAAAATTACAGCCTCATAAAAGCTTTAATTCTCACCATAAAAATAATATATAAAGTAGAAAACGATGAGGGTGCCTCACATATTGCAATGTCAGGTTTAGGAGCCCTAGTATAAAATTTATAATACCTATCTATTTGATAGTGGGAAAGAATGTAAGAAAGTGTTGCTTAAATATAGCTAAGCTATAAACAAGGAAATGCAAAGGGGAGGAAGTTTGGAGTGCATTTTGTGGTTCAAATGAGTGTGAAAGACCTCCTGTCTAAAATCCTGCTTTCTTGAGTTGCTTTTCTAAAATTTAAGATTTTTAATCAAGACACAGTGACATGACATTACAAACAGTGGCTTGCTGTATGGGTATATGGAAGAGTGTAGAGCTGTAATTAAATTAAGATAATCAAGCAAAAGACAGATAAATGAGTCCACCAAAGAATCAGCAGGAATAGCGTAAACGGACATTGACAAAAGAAAACATCTGGAGGCTCACGGTGCAACACGTCGGATGGTTCTGCTTGGGCAGTGACATGTCTTATGTCCCCGGTCTTTCAGCTGCATTCCGACCCACCAGGATCCCTCTGTGTGCATCTTGACTCTGGCTGCAATTCACATTCTCTTAAGAGGCTTTGGACTGGTGCAGCCCAGGACTGGGATCTGGTAGTGCGAGACATAAGAATAAGCAGGAAAGCTTCTTCTTGGTGAATTCACACAAGCTGATCCACCTTTGGAACATCCGTCTATGACCCTGCAGATCGCGGTTCGACTGTGACAAACATCAGGATCAGAATAGACGTTATGGCAAAAGATTGGTCTCCTACATGAGCATTCAGGAAACAGCTATTTTTTTGGTTACGTTTTATATTTACATGAGGAAACCCCTCAAGAGTGCCCAATGGACAGTGGTGAGTTCAAGGTTGGGAAGATGAAGTAGCTCAAGATTACCATTCCCCACAAAGCCTGGTGTCGCCCGTGGAACTGAGCATCCATTGCTCTTATGAAATTTCAGTATGAAGCTGAGCAACATTCGAACAAGTCCCTGAGAGCCAAAGTGCTACCTTGTGTGCACCTGACCTGAATGCAGAGAATATCCCAAGAGCTGATTTTTTTTTGATGCACTGACTGCTAATGATGAAAGGCCTAATTATGTGTGTCACTTCAGGAATGCATACTGGAAGAAAGCGAAAGTTCTTTTAAAAAGCAAGAAAAAAGAAAAGTCCTAAGTGGGTGTTAGTAAAGGCTCTGAAATTGGCTGCTGAGTGTGGCTTAGCTAAACCAATGGAGCAAAGGATGAAGCAAAAAAGATAGACATTTCAAAGGGTAGCTTGAAAACAAAGTATTCTACTGAAAGGGTTTTAATTTAAAAGAATATCCCAAAGATATTTACTTGTTGTGTCAGTCATGTGCTTATGTTAATTTCATGATTGAGATGTAGGGGTGGAGTCTAGCCTGTTAATCTGGAGATAGCCATTGAGTAGCCAATGAGGCCTCCGTGTGGGCATGGCTTTCTCCTGAGACTTCTGGGAAATTTCGTGATATTTCCCTCGTGGGAACTCTGCACCCTGTGACTTCGTGAGTCAGAAGGAGACTTTATAGACTGATATTGGGCATATGGGTTAATATCGGACTTATGACTTTGAACTGGACTGGGCTGGGATACTTTCTCAATGTCCCATTCCTCTTGTATATAAACCTTTTCCTTATATCCATATGTGTGTCTATGAAATTTGTTCTTCTAGTCTACTCGGACTAACACACTTGTGTTTTATTTGCTCTACAAAGGATATAAACTGTGTGAGTCATTAAAACAAACAAACTAGTGATAGCATTGAGAAGAATGAAAAATCCCGAAAGCTTTGTTGTGCTCACATGGAAACTGTCTGTCCTTTAAACAGAAAAAGATACAAAATTTGGAAAGGTGTGCATCAGGGTTGTGACCTTGCACCAGAGCTATTCAGTATGTTACTGAGCAAACCTAGACTTTCTGAAGAGGAATGCAACACTAAAGTTGAAGATAAACTCATTAACAAGATATGATTTGCAGATGATATCTGCTGAAAGAGAACAAGATTTGAAGCATTTGCTGATGATAATGAATGCCTAACTTCTTGCCCAAATGAGAGCACACACAATGTGGTCCACTTCTATTCACCATCCAATAGTCAGTGTGGGGCCCAGGTGACGATGAAGTCAGCAGCCTAGAAACAAAGCAAAAAATGATACAGTGAATTTACACTCCTGGTGACAGCATCAAGCCACCAAGTCATTGAAGCCTACAGTGCCCTGTCAAGCTGTACAGTCTGTTAAATGAGATTTCCCCCCTTATTTTTAAAAATCACTTGGTTCTGACTTTAAATTTGAATCAGTAAAAACAAAATCACTTGATCTATGAACATATTATCTGATAAGCACATGTTTCATTCATCTTCTATGTGCCAGATTTTTACTGGAAAAATTATTGGAATATTACCCTTCATAATCCGAATTTCAAATATGTAGGATTCATTTTCATTTTGGTCTCCAGGAACGTTCACTGACATGTGCTCTCATGGGAGGGACACTACTGAGGAACCAGCTGCTTTTCTTCTTCTTGAACGCTCGGAAGAATGATGATCTAGAGTTCACCAACCATGCTTATCATGCCCCCATGGATTTATTGTTTAAGATCACAAACACCATACAGTCTAGCAGATTACTGACATTAGTACACAGAAAATTTTAAACTTAATTCTTTACCTTCCATGAGCTTCCAGCCCAGTGAAAGTTGTTATAACTTTTGCATGACTTATTAGTACTATGAGATGACTTGTACATGCCTAGGACACACCAGAAAGTGAAAACCATTGAAAGCTAAATGCAAAACCTCTTTCATTAACGGTAAAGCCATTCATTAAAAATTCTCATGCTTTTCAGAGACAAGCGAAACATCAATCATAAACAGCGAGAGCCTTTTCCGTAGGACCGAGAGGTGTCACATGCGTGTCAATTAGAGTACAGATACAGGCAATTGGAGCTGTCCTGTGACACAACAGTCAAACCCTCCTCAAACTTACCAGTTGTCCTCACCAAGAGGTGGGTGCCAAACAACTTCCAGAAAGATTGGCCACCAGGAAAACCCTGCGGAACATTTGCTTGGTTGTCCAGGGTCACCAGAAGTCAAACCTGGCTTTATTTTCCTTGATTCTCCCTGAGCACTTGGGTGTGAGTTTGCTATGCTGTGGAGTTTTGATTTTGCACAGGGAAATAGTCACGGAACACACGCCACAGCGAACACCTGCTCTCCAGCCATATGAATATTTTTGAACACTGCAAAAATAGGCAGAGAGTAGGTGCAGATACAATGATTGCTGCAGATTTGTAATTTTCAAAGGAAAATTGCGGCTTTCATTACTGGTGTCTAAATTTAGATGAATGAGAGCAGAATCAGCGAAGTACATTTTTGATGCTTTACATGTATATATTAAGAGTTTTCTCCAGAATCTACGTATGTTGGTTTTCTGCCTTTCTGGGTTTTTAAAATGAGTTTTCCAGAAGATTGTGATGAGTGAATAAGTTCTAAAGTGACATGAATGCTTTTTGCATCCTCCTGGTGCAGTTGACTTTGTTGTTTTCTGACTGAGAGGTGAGGGAAGTCGTGATCCAGGGACAGAGTATCAAAGTGATAACCTCTCATTTAAGTAAAGCCCTTATCACATGATATCTAAGAAGCAATTGTGGGACTTGGCACAAGAGCTGCAGGACCTCTCCTCAGAAAGATAAGCAAGCGTAGAAGGTATTTAATATAATGTGATGGTGTAGACTCTTTGGATTCATTTAATGTTCTGGTTTTATTAAAACAAACAAGCTTACTTTCCAAATAGAAGAAACATGAAAGACTTAAAGTGATCCAAGAAAAAAAAAATCAAGGGAGCTATAACTTGATAGTCTAGTTCAGCAAATAAAACATTCTTATTGTTGTTAGTTGGAATCCAGTTGAGTTGCCTCGACTTCACGGCAACCTTGATGGAAAGAACCAAGCTCTGCTCTTGCTCGTGCCTTCTCTGTGACGGGAGTCCACAGTGGTTCTCGCGTGACTCATCTCTTGGAGAGAATTTGTCCCCCCCACTGGCTTTTAATTTATCAATTAGAATGTCCTTTTCTCCAGATAGGTCCCTCATTCCTGCTGATGTGTCCAGCGTACAGAGGTCTCACTGGCCTCTAAGGAACATTTTATTGGTAGCTCTTCTAAGATCCACTTGTTCATTCCTCTGGCGCTGTGGATTTCATTTACTGCCCTTAGTCAGTGCTGACTCACAGGGACCCCCGCCCTAACTCTAAGCCACAGAACTGCTCCAGGGAGGTTTTGAGACGGTAGTTCTTTTCTCTTGTAGAAAGCCTCCTTTTTCTCCCCAGGAGATGGCTGGTGTTTTCAAGTCGCTGACCTTCGGATTGACACTTCGACTCATAAGCACTAAGACACCAGAACTCTTGGAACTGTATTAAATACCCTTTATTGTGCCAGGCTGGGTTCTCTAGAGAAGCCTACACCTAGAGTGATGCTAGAATGTAAATGTAGAGAGAAAGGGATTTATATCAAGAAATGGCTCATAGAGGCATGTCTAATTAAGTCCATGGGCCAGAGTGAAGCTGAGGTCTTCTCCTGACTCCTGGAGCTGGTGGGAAGAGCTGATGAACAAGAAGCAGGAATACCCAGACTGGAGGATACTGGGCTAAATGTACGTGAGGTAGGTCGTCTACTAGTGTCTCTTGGGATTGGCAGGTCTATGAACTAGATGTAGGACTGAGATGCAGTGGTAGGAGCCCAGGAACTTCCACTCACTGTCAATTTTTACCAAAAGTTGGTCCCATTCTGAATGAAGCCTCCCTGGATCATTCCAGGATCTGACTAGATCAGGGTGTCGATCCTTTTCTTAACTGGTTGGCTGCTTCACAGAAGAGCCCATCCTGGAGTTGACCACACTATGTTAGATCACATCCCAGGAGAATCCTGGTCCACCAAAGATAACATAAAATCCAACCAGCATATTCACCAATCCCCAAATTGGAATGCATTAATTGAGAGAAGTTCCATTATCATTGGACTTTTACAAAACTACACTATCATTGTAGCTTTCTCATGCACATTGTTCAATCAAAAAGGCCATGGCTTGAGTCACAGACACCTCAGTGACGCCTTTGTCTTTTGAGTCTATAAATATATATTTGTAGCCAATTTGTCAATGTAGTATGTGGTTTAGTACTGCGGCTGCTATCTCTATAGACAAAATATTCTTTATGATTATAAATTTTTCCTTGTGCCTAGTTAAGCCCTTTAATTACATCCAACTTTTAATTTTATTTTAGGGAAAATCAGCAAATCAACTCTTATTTAGAAACTTTAATAAATGCTAACTATTTTAAATACATACTAAAATTGTTAAAACAATTAGAATGTATTTATATTCAGTTAAATTATTGTATATGTTTGTGTGTACAGTAGACATTATACTTAATATAGCAGTAATGTTTTCTGTACTAAGATTATATTTGGAGAAGGAAATTTATTATTCCTATTTTATTGCTCTCTGTTTGGTTGTATGTTACAGGTCCCCAAATATAGTAGTTTAATATAAAATATTATTTTCCCTACTTCTCTTCTCTGAAATTAACTGTTGAAATCCAGGGACTCCAAAAGACTGCCAGTGGGTATTTCTGAGACCTTTTTTTGTCACTTTGTCTATCTTTGATATGTGTCTCTCTTCTTCACGGCTGTCTTCAATTCACAACATATATGTGATCTTTGGTCTGCACTGAACACAGGAGGGAGGGCAGGAGAATAACAAAAATCTACCACCATGAAAAACAAATTTCCTTTTCTGTGTTATCAGCCAGAGCATATTAGGATGCTATCTCCAAGGTGGAAAAACATATCCCTGTCAGTAAGCATGCTCCTGCCCCTGTTAGACCAGGGTTATGTAATGGCAATAAAGTAGGGATAGTGGCCAACAGTCTCGATAGCACTGAATTCTTTCATCTTTGTATGTCTTCACTTTTCATATGCCCTCTTTGAGACACAATCTATATTCTCACAGAACTCTAAGTGGATTTGCTTCCGAAGTCATTCATTTAGACATACACACTATGAAGGAAATGAGAAGGAAATATATCTATTACAGGGGGAAGTGGGAGAGACCTAATTTAGAACATCTCATCTAAATGGCATTGGTCACAAAGAGGGAGAACTCCATTTTCCTGCAAGCACTAAACATATTGATTATTCATTGTGTGCTAATTATTTGCCAGCCATCATGGGGAAACACTTTATATATATTTCTTGATATAGCTCTCATAACACTCCTGTAGAGTAAGAACTTCTCTCAATAAAAATTTTCTTCTCATTAACCTTCAGGTCTTAATAGTTTTCCCTAGAATTTTAACCCAATTCTAACCCAATTCTAATCCAATTATATATTTAACATGAAATTGACTCTAGGCAAAATGTGGATACTCAGAGCTGCGTGTTAGATATGAGGTATTATCAGCCAGAACAAGTTGCTGAAGAACAAGTTGATGCAGAAATTCTCAAGAGTGATATTTAAAGAGATTGTCTGATCCAGGCCACTTCATAAAGTCATTGAGGAGACACCATTGGAGGACTCATGGGTCTGTGTCACAGAGCCTGCAGCTCTGGTGGTAGTACTCACTAAGCAGGTCATACTCACCAGTCACTCTGGAGGAGGAAGATGAATTTCTCTGGTTCCTTCATGATTTCACAGCCCCATCAACTCAACATAGGCTCAACATGAATCATAATCCATCCCATGGCTTTGTGTTGAGTGCTTTTCCATGGAGATGTCATGGAGCAGTGTTCTCCAACCATAATGGACATTCAAATCATCCACAATCTTCTTAAAATGCAGATGTGGATTCAGACAGTCTAGGTTAGGTCCAGGACTCTGCATTCCTAACAGGCTCCAGTGCTACATGCCTTGATATAATTGTTGGAGGAGCAAGAACACTGAACACTCTGAATGTCCTGGAGGGTGGATTTAGAGGACTTATTGGAAGGTCAAAACACTTTTGGAAAGAATGAATCAAATCTAGAGTTGGGAATCTCTGTCAATAAAGTGATGCAAATGCATTGCCTGTTAGTGTGACGAGAAAGAAAGAAACCAATTACAGAAACAGGAATGCATATAAATATAAGTTGCAGAATATAAAGATAAAAGAGACTTTGTAGGGGAAATTTGGATGACAAGAAACACATGAATCATACTTTCTTTGCTGGCAATGTTATCCCATGTCCTAATATCAACGCTCTGAAGAAATCAAGTGGGAGAGTCAATCCCCCTTATTTTATATGATGTTTTGTTTCACTAGAAGATGATGAGTAAGGTTTACTTTTTATTTATAAGTATATCTATGTGTCATTTATGTATTAGCTCACTACCTGATATTCTGCCTTTATCATAAGAATGACACATCTGTTCTCCAAAGTGTGTCATACCAGAAAAACAGATGTCTGGTGGTAATCAATGACTGCCAAGCAACAAGAAGAGAGGAATGTTGGTCATGATGGTCATGATGATATGTTTGTCAACTTGGCTGCGCCCTGGTTTTACGTGGTTTGGCAGCTATGCAATCATATAATCTGGCACTGATACAATGCTCTAGACTTCTTCCTTCCGGGGGATCTGATGTGGCCCTCCTCCAGTTTTACATCTCACTGATTTTCACCTATCTGACCTTTGGGACCTCACTATGGAGATACAGTGAGGTGTGAGGATGCTATTTTTTTTCACATTTATCATAAAACTACCTGTATCCACACGACTGTTTCGAGTATACCGCTACAATAGGGAAAATGTAAGCAAGGATAGTTGTAGCCAGCAGAGGATGCCTATCACGGTGAATGGGCACAGACCGTGCATGTTTCTGGCAGGGCAAATGCAACAGCATTCCTTGTCAACTAGCTTGTTGAGGTGCTTCATTGGATAATGGTAGAACAAATGGGAATATAGGAAGACATTCAGTCATAAAATAATTTTTACTTTGTGTAGGTTGATGCAGGTAAAATAAAACACAAAAACCAGGACAGAACTGTCTCCTGGTCAACATGTGCAATGTGGCTCTTTATTGCTAATGCCAAAAGTTAGAGTTTAATGAAGATGAAAAGAATATAAATGCTTCCAGAAGTACAATTTGGCTTCAGCATACGCATAACTCCTTGAAATTAATGTACAAGCAGGCCAAAAGCAAGATTTGCCTTTTCAACAACATCTACCTGTTCGTTCATTCATTCAGAAAATATTTATGGAATGCATACTAGTTCAAGCTTTCTTAAAGAGATGTGGATACAGCAACAGTTAAGGTTGACCATTCTTTGCTCTCACGATACTGGCAATAAAGTGTGTTAGACACATTTTCTTTTTTTTAAGAAGCTAAAGTGAACAGATTTCAGATAATAGTCATGGAGTGTAATGGGAAAAGATGATGGGATATAATTGGAGAAGGGTCTTCTTAATATTTTGTGATGCAACAAGACTTCCTTTCATACTGTGAAGCTTTGACATGCATATCAGACTAAGAGGACCAGAACTTCCGTCCGGCTCACCATATTTATCAGAGATGATATCACTTAAAAAAAAAAAAAACTTTGCAAAAGGTCTATTGTAGCACATTTGTTTGCTGCGATGCACCCTTTCATTCCTTGACTGCTGCATATGTGAAGGCTGATGGTTCATCCAAGTAGAATAAAATAATTGACTGTCAATTTACATTCATTCACCATGATGCAATATGGTGGTCTACTTTTTATAACATATGTTGAACCAAATAGATTGAATACTGTCATTCTGTCCTGAAACCTACCTAGAATCCTTATGTTTCATGTCAAGTCCTTTCTCTGTGTCCAAGTCCAAACTTCTCAATCTGTCAATATTTTAAATAGGAAATGAGGCTGAAGGTTTATTAGTTCTCTATCACAGCACACCTAGGCCTTGGTCAGGAAACAAAGGGCTCATTTGGATAGCGTAGAGGAGTCATTTCTGATTTTGAAACAAAGCTGTTGAACCATTGAATAATTATTTGGAAGATGAGCTCTAAAAACAAAACAAAACAAAACAACCATAAGAGACTAGATTGCAAATATATAGAAATATGTTGTTCTGGTTATGTCATTAGTCCTAAGCATATTTTTCCATTCTGTTTCATAGAAAGCTTTGAAAATGGATTTTGTAGAATCTTAGCTGAGAGATGTACACTCTTTTAGAATTTCTACTCATCTCTCCCTATAAAGTCACAGTCAAAACCAGCTGTGGGTGCTTTCAAAACACACCAATTACTAAGAAGGACATGTACGGATACTTGTCTTCAAAACATTCACATTTTCTTTCTTCTTCTTCTTCTTTCTTTTTTTTAAGATTGTGTTGGCAGAGTAGAATTTTACTAACCATACAATTGCATGCAGTTGGCAATACAAAGCTCTTATTTCTTTAAATAATACATTTTGTGGTTCAGTTTGCCAAAGGGTCAGTTAAAAATTTAAATACAGCACCCAGATTACTTACGTTTTGCCAGCAGTCTACTAGTTATTACACCCATGTTTGAGAAGTTTCACAAGCTCCCAATTATCCTATTTGAAGGAATTGCATTCTGGTTTCAATTTTTAATGCCTAACTCCTGTGGATTTCAGCATGTGATCTGTGGGTAGCAAAGTGTCAGAATATACTGACTTTAAGAGAGCACTTACCATTTTATAAGGCAGTAAATGACATAAAGTTTCCGTATGTGGGTATTTCACTGCGTGTTACATTACTGAGGGCAGCCAGCTTGGTGTTGCAGCTCTGCGGCTTAAGGGAAAGTCTGGTTTGGGTTTGTTTTGTTTTTTTTGTCGCCACCCCTCTCCCCGACTCCCCACCACCTTATGACATAATTTAAACTGCTAACCCTTTAGGAGAGTAATTTAAATGTTTCATTTTATTGTGATTAAGAATCGGTATTCAGAACCAGATGTTAGGATTGCAGGTGAAATAAATGCTCCCTTAAGTGTAAGAGCGCCTTTTATTCTCAGTACCCATTGTGGACACACACTTGTCCTCCGCTGTTGAGAAGAGGGACTGTTTATTGTGTTCTGGAGAGGGGTTCCACTGAAACTCAAATCAGTGTCAAGGAAAAATAAGGAAAAACTTGAAGAAATAACAAAATAGTCTATGTTTTTATTTGATAATTATTATAGCACATAAGTATATAGGAAGAAAGTTACATTGTAAATATGATGTTACTTAGAAGAATTAGTCACATATTTTGAATATATTAGAAATTGGTAGTCTATTTGCTTATTTCATTATTAGAAATATATGGATTTAATTAATGTTTCAGAAGTTTGATGAGTAGGTATTTAGTGGATATTATGTGAGAGGCACTGTTCTAAAATGATGGGTGGTGTCAAGCTATATGGACAGCACCTCTTGTCAAGGAATTAAAATAAAGGAAGTCTGCAGAAACTATAATAAAAACCATAAAGTCCACAAAGTCATAAAGTGCTTTACAAGAACAGTACAAATAAACTACACAATAAAATGCTACCACAATACAGAGATGAGCGAGATCCCTCTGGCTAAAGGTATCTGCAGGTAAATTACAAGAGTGCAGGCATGAGCACACTGGGACATGAGCTAACTTTGAACAACAGAAGGTTTTCTGTGTGGAAGGAAGTGTGAGGTAAAGAGCATTGCTTGAAAAGATAAACCTGAAAATATAGGCTGGGCATAGATCGCGAGAGACAGTTTTGTGAGGTAATAAATAAAGAACAACATCCTTTAGGCAATAGGATTTTATTAGCCAGTGTGGAGTAACACCATGGAATTTTTTCAGCACTTGGGTCATAGTAATGGCTACAATAAGGTAAGATGAGTTTCCGGGGTGATAAAAAACGTCATTGCGGGGGAGTCCCTGCCGACTCCAAGTGACCCCATAGGACAGAGCAGAACTGCCCCTGTGACAGTCTGAAACGGGAATGTTTTATGGGAGCAGAAAGCTCGTTGTTCTCCTATGGAGCATCTGGCTTCGGGTTACTGACCTTGTGTCCAAGGGCCTAACCCATAACCTTTACAGGGTGATCATCCAGCGGGAGCAAGAAGACTTGATACCAGCCTTTGCACATGGTAACTTTGAATGGACTGAGGGTATGGCCGAGGACAGTAGTTGAAAGAAAGATAAGGTAATGTGATTATTTCTCAGGTGTCACCTAAAGTTAGTTATTCTATATATTTATTATTACAGCCACCATTTTTAAAATGAGAAAACTGACTGTCATAAATTAAGTAAAATTTCAATATTGCAAAACTATCAAATTCTCTATCAGGCATAGATTAATATCTCATGATGAAATATGATTATTTAACCCTTTGAAATAAATACATCTATATATGGTAGACTAAGATATCATTATCTTAGGAGAGGATATTTAATCTATCTAGGGAGAGGATATTTAATCTATCAAGACAGTCTGTATTGATACCCATGGAGGTCAATGTCATTTTCTAACCAATTAGACATATACAAGAAATATAGATAAAACCACACCTAGACCCAAAAAACCTCATTTAAAGATGTTCATCTTTTTGTAGCCTCAAATCCTGCCATCATCAATACACATCATATGTCTACCCTCCCCCCTTTCTTTACTCTCATTAAGAATGTTTAATTTGAAATCTCTATTTCTTACATGAGTTTTTTTTTAATAATTATATAGACTAAGCATTCTGCCTCCAGGGTTGTACATCACATTAATTACTCATACCAGTCAGAATATGATGCTGCTAAGATGCTGATCAGAAATAAGGCCCATGCATGTGGGCTTTGTTAACTGTGCATAGTCTTTACTGACTCCTTAGATCTAAGAAAAGAAATAGGGTAGTCCTAAACAAAATGGGCTCATTAACTTTGAATAAGCAGGGATAAATTAACCCTGTAAATATGCTTGCTTTAATCCTTGAAATAATCTTTCAAATAACCTCTAAATATTTGTCCTAGAGAAGCATGTCCCTTTTGATCTAGTATCTGCCTTCTCCACTTTGCATCTGACCTTTCCATAGTTCGTTTTCTTCCTCCAGCCATACAAAAGTACTTGAAATTTTACTCCCGTATCATCTCTTTTACAACTCTCCAGTTTGGTATAGAAACTTCTATGATTGCTTTGAAATTGACGGCCTAAAAGGGTGACACCATCCCATCTTTCAAAAGCAGAGGTTAAAACTTTCCCAAAGCCTGATCTAACCCACAGTGGTGAGGGAGAATTGAGTAGCACCTACTCTTACCCCAGGCTGCCTGGTGTGCACTCTGTGAAGGTGCTCCTTGCAAAACACTACTGTGTTTATTTATCTACATGTCTCTCTACTTCTATTCTATAGCACCTTGACTACTGAAGCTTTGTTTTGTTAATTTTTACATCCACACTATCTAACAGAGTACTTGACATAGATTAAGATGAGCACTTGTGAGATACACGAAAATTTCACAGCTTCTATTTAGATGGCTATGATTCTGCTGATTACACATTCTTTGACTTGGAGGAAGCTTCTTAATCACTTCGAGGCCCATTTCATTCCAATAAATTATGAGGACCTAATCCACAGAGTGCTTGTGATGGTGAAAGATGACAATGCTTAGAGCCTGACATGGGGGTAGAGCTTCAAGAATGTAGTATATAATCATTGTTCAGAAAGAATTTATTTGTTCAGAGATATTCTTATTTGCAAAACAAGGCTATGAATTTCTCAAATGATTTCTTGTGAGATTTAAGTAAGAAAATAATTCTGAAAGCACCACTTAAATAAATGTTATATTTATTATATTATATTAATTATATTATTATTATTATTACTATTACCACAGCCACAATTCAAATGAGGGTGGCAATGGCACTGAGAGCATCAGCTCTGAGCACTGGAAAAGGAGCTATCCAGATGGACTTGGATGGGCTTCAGTAGAGGGTACACTTCCAGAGCATGGGATGGGTCTCTTCAAATACTGAAAATGATTAACTAGAAGAGATGGGGGGCTTGTTATGATCTGCCTAAAGGCAGTTTGGGACTGGTGTTGGTTTTGCTGACTCCTATCAAGCTACTGCTATTCATAGAGACTTTCTGGACAGCAGAAAAGATTAATTGGGTCCGGAGTCACCTTCCTGATGGTGGCTGCTTGCATACACTTGTATGAGTAGTGTGCCCACCTGTCTTATTGAGATTTAACTCTTGTACACTAACCCTCTACATTACTAAATGGAATGTCCTTCTCGTGATTGGTTCTTCCTAAGGATGTTTCCCCAAATGATAGCGTTGAAGTCTCACCATCTTAATTTCTAAGTACTGCTCCAGCTGTTTGAGGAGTATTCAAAAAGTCCATGTCAATGCATGTTATGAAACCTGTATATGGATTTCAAAAATCCTTGGTATCAAAATAAACTCAGATTCCCTTGTCATCATGTTAGCTTTCTGGTATACCTTAGTTCTTTGCTTCTCATGCTGAAAGAATTCACCCCAAATCACGCTTGCAATCCAAGTGAGATTTTATGAAGAAAAGGAAAAGCTTCAGGTTTTACAGTCTAATAAGGATACATGCTATTTCTGGAAAGTGTGCCAATTTGCACAGAAACCACTCTGTTGTTCACAAGGCAGCATGAAAACTCCCCTGGAAAGACAACTTGCACATGTGGAACAGGGAAGTCCCCTGAGACCAGGAACCAAGAGTCCCAAGAGCATGTGTGTCTCCCCTAGCAGGTTCTGGGTGAGCTTCAGACCTGCCACAGCACCAAAGCAAAAGAGAAGAATTGACTCTCCTGCAGCCAACTTTTAACATCTCTGGCTTTGGCGGCATGGTTGAAGGTATTGGTCAACCCCATTTGCTGCACCTAGGTGCAGCCGAGTGATGTGTTGATTCTGGGTCTAGTTGTGTGCCCTGCTATACTTCCTATCTGGGCCTGGGGGTGGGGATGTTTAATTAGCATATGCCCATTTCTAGGTTTTCCCCACAGGTGTCCAAATTAGCTTGCCTGGTTTATTCCCAACCTTGTATTTTGTCCTGTTTTGCAGGCATCAGTGGGACAATCCCCTGTAATTAAATTAGCTCCTGTCTAATCACGTGTATGAAAAGGAGGTGCCAAAAAGAATAAGGGATCAGTATGAAAAGAGTCACTACAGAGCTATGAGAATCCTCCTAAATTTGAAGCAAGAATAGAAATTTATCATGATAGTTGGGTGGCAATATCCTGAAATCATTAATGCTCTGTGAAAAGTTTATGCAGGCAATAGTACAAAGAAATCCAGAGTGGAAGTATACCAAGGACATTTTAAGAAGGGATTAGTGATGTTAAAGTTGAAGCCCACAGAGACACACCATCCAGACCCATGCTTTAGGAAAGAAATGAAGCTTTCATGTGCCCTCTGAGAAAAGGACAAACTAGCAGGAGCAGAAACAATTGTCAGCACTGTCAACATTTCATTTCGTTCTGATTATACTATTCTGACTGAACATTTGAGAAAGCTGAACACATATCAGCGGGTGTTAGAATCACTGCATCCAGTGTACCCACTGGATCCACAAGATCAAAATTCTAGATAGACATTTTAAGCATGCAGTATCAAAATCTTAAAGCGTGTCTTTGAAGACTTATACCAGATGAGGGAACATGGCTTTACCAGTGTGAATCTGAAGTCAATGTGACAGGTAAAAAGAGGAGAACGTGGTCCAGTCAAAGGAAAAACAGAGCAGTCGAGGGACAGGGAGAAGACAACCATACTTTTTTTTAATGATTAAGGCATTTTGCTTGTTGGCATTCTGAGTATCAAAGAATGATAACTCATGCTTAGTGTGAGTGTGGTTTGACAAGATGAGCCAAAGGGTGAGCAGAAAAGTTTCCCAAGGAATCTAAACCACAGTCTTATCAATGATGATCGCCCCATTCATTCAATAAGGATGATTTTTAAAAATTTCAATAGGAAAATATTAGGCATACACCATAGAGACCTGACTTGACTTTTGTTGGCTTCTTTTTGTTATTTTAAGGAATACCAAAGGCCACCCACTTTTCTTCAACTCATTAGGTAAAATTGTACTGTGTTGACATGAGTAAATTCCAAAGACCCTTAGTTATTCTTGGATGGACTTAGTAGCCAGTATGATCACTTACAAAACTATCCTGATCTTGATAAACTTACATTAAAAATTACATTTGTGCACATTATTACTTTATATTCTAATTTCATTTTGTCCATGAACTTGTTTAAATCCCTACATATTTCTTTCAAAAAAATGTATGACTATTCTGGCAGTTACATAATATCATGTAAAACTTGATGTATAGGGCTGAAGTCTAGACTGTCAATCAGATCACAGCCAATGAGGCTGCTGTGGGGTCATGGCCTTTTCCTGAGGATTGCTGGAATAACCGTCTTCCTTCTTGGAGGGGGGAGACACTCCCACTTGGTGACACATTTCTATTGACAAGGCTAGCTACATTGATGAAGTCAAAGCCTTGGAGCTGGAGGAACCATATGGAGACTCATGCCAGCGCTGAGATGCTGGATCCACTGGATCCACAAGACTTTCCACCCACTTGCGTGTGGAATTCTGGCATCATTGTGTGCACTGTCTGAGTCTGAAGAGGAATTTTTAGACTGGCATCAGCCATACAGTTTAATATTGGACTTATGGACTTGATATGGCCGGGGCTGGGATGTTTTCTCAATATTAAATTACCCTTTTATATACAACTCATTCTTTCTTTAGATCATCTTATTGGGGGATCATACACATCTTATGACAATCCACATATTCATCCATTGTATGTCAAGCACATCTGCACATTTGTTTCTCTCATCGTTCTCAAAACATTTGCCCTTCATCTAAGCCCGTGGAATCAGCTCCTGATTTTTGCCCCCCCTCCCCACTCTCCCCTCCATCATGAACCTTTGATAATTTATAAACTATTATTATTATGTCACATGAGTTTTTTTCCCTAGTCAATCTGGACTGACACATTCATTCTTCTGATAGTCCATGTTCTATGAAATATTATTCACCAATACTATAATTTCACTGTCCTGACTCTTCTGTTTTTTCTTTACTATCCAGTTTTTCATGCATTTGAGTTGATTTAAAGAGCATGGGTTAGTAATTGTAGGAATGCATACTTGGATTCTGGTTAAGAAAGAAAAAAAACTTTCTTTTTTTTGTTGAAGTTTTTGGGGCATCACTGCTCTCTAGTGGCTGTGGCAGCTACCCAGCGCTGCTCCTGAGAGCTGCTGCTGAATTTGAACTGCCAAGCCTGTGGGCCACAGTTCCACACTCAACCATTTACGCCACCGGGGCTCAGCCCCCAAAAAAACTTTCTAAAATTTAAAATTGTACAAAATGGAATTTGTCCTGTAATAAGGAAGTAATAAAAGACATGGCATTAATCAGGTCTTTGGAATGACAGGGTCTTCCTTTCTGAATTGAACCAAAGTTTGCAAAATTATAGCTTAAATCCCTTTCCAATTTTATACTATTGTATTATTTTGTTCTTTGTACATCAGCTTTACTTTTCTGTGTTACCTTTGAAATAATCACATTGTATCTATTTCTTCAAAAAGACACAGAACTGGAGACCTTTACACCTTATGACGCTTACACTGTTCTTTTCACGGACACTTCTAGATGTGGCACACAGCCTGCCTCATGTTACTGGAGCAAAGATTGAAGCCATTCTGATTGTAGAATATCAAGCTTTCAATTTTCCTTTTAGCACTAGTTCACTTTTCCCTTCTCTTTCAGAAGCAATGCCCATCAAAAGTAGCCAGCTTTTCCCCAAACTTTCAAATGAGTTTTGTAATTATTATTTTCATGAATGATTAATCCCCACCATAAGAAAATGTGGAGCATGCAAATAAGACTATAGAATTAAATAAAGGAAAAAAAGTGGCTGATGAAGCAGCAGATGCTAACGGCTTTACAGGATCCCTGATCCCATTTGTGAGCTAATGCCAAGTTTACGATGACAACTGAAACACTTTTTCCCCCTGCCAAGCCCCAGAAGGACATTTGATCAATGTACAAGTCGCAGACAAGCTTCATTATTAAGGTGTCCGGCAGGTGTAGGCATTCAGATGGGGGTTGTCATTAAAGTATTTTGTGTGTATCTGCTAATTATATCCTTCAGCTCTGAACAGCAGCATTGTCATCTCAGTAGCATTTGTCATCCTTGCAGCAGGTAGCGGGGGTACAATGAATGATAAAATATTGTTCTCCTGATCCCATGGAGCAGTGCCAGGGTGCTGGTAAAAGTAAGATAAGAAGAGCCAGTCTTTTCTTCCGAAACGTCATTAGGAAAAACGCAAGGTGAGTCAGACAGGAAAGGATAATGAGGACGGCAATCTATGAAGGTGTGTGCATATGTATTTGTAACCATGGGTGTGTTTTCATTAGCTGATGCCAAAGTGGACGGTTACAATCCACTTACAAGTGTTATTTATATGATGTTTTCAAGCTGTAAGGAGAACTATCCACTTAACTCTATGACAATAAAACTCACACGCCTAAATGATTTGCCTGGAGACAGGTGGCCACAGAAGGAAGGCCTATAAGTTTACTACATTCTCCATTCTGGAGCTCACAAGCCTCTGCTCACTCATCCACATTGCATCATTGGCTTGCTACCCAAACTTTAAATTGAAATAAATAAATAGAGAACATTAAAGAATAAATCGAGCAATAGAAAGCTTTGTGAGATGTTCTAGGATTTACCCAGTGCACATCATCAATAGACAATTTGTTTTATTAGTTCTGAAATGAGCTCAGCAATCAGTTTTATGAACCAATCTCTTAGCTTTTAGATACAACAACAAAGCCAAATGTCCAAACAGCCATCAGCAACATAACTTCAAATTTTATATCATTTCCCCTTATACATTTTCTTCTGCTCTATCTCAGCTAGTTAAGAAGAATTAAAAAGAAACACAAGGTTGCATTTTTCAAAATAAATTTCTGAAACTCTATACTAGCTAGATTGCAATATCTCTTTCGAAGAAATGAAGCACTTTACAAAATAAGGTTTTTTTCATTATTATATTGACACTGCCCACATCAGGAATGAAAAACAAAAGTAAGGTTCAAAATATATACCCAATAGCACCCTTTTGTATAATTTCACAGATTTATTTGTAGAAATTTTAAAATTAGTTTTGTTCTTTTTCAGAGCAATCATATTGATTTTTACTCATAGTTAAACAGAGTGTAACAGAAGGGCACACCGCCTGACTCTGTGGCATCCTCACCATTGATCTTCTGTTTGACCCATGGTTGTAAGCTTTGTGTCCATCCAGCTCATGAGGGGCCTTCCTCTCCATCAATGACACTCTTCTGCCAACCACAGTGTCCTTCTCTAGGGATTCGTCTCTCTTGACAGCATGCCCAAAATATGTGAAACAAAATCTCACCATCCTGGTCTCTAAGGAACATTCTGATTGTGTACTTCCAAGACAGACCAATTTGTTCTTTTAGCATTCCAGGGTACTTTCAATATTCTTAGTCAACACAATAGTTAAAATGCATCATTTCTTCTTTAGTCTTTCTTATGTAATGCTCAAATTTCATTGCATCTGAGACTATTGGAAATACTATGGCCTGGGGCAGATGTAACTTGATCCTCCATGTAACATCCTTCCTTTTCAACACTATAAACAGGACTTGGGCAGCAGATTGCAATGCTTTGCTTGATTTCTTGACTGTTGCTTCCCTTACCTTTGGTTGTGGACCTGAGCAAGACACAGTACTATCAACTTCATTTTCTCTCTCCATTTACCATGATGTTCTTATTGTTCTAGTTGCGATGATTTTGGTTTTCTGACATTGAGATGTAATCTATATTGAAGGCTGAAATCTTGATCTTCATCAACTAGTCTTCAAGTTATTTCTGTTTGCAGTTAGCAAGGTTGATGTGATAGGTTTATTATGCCAACTAGGCCTCTTTAGGAACATGTGGATGAAGTTTCATCAGGTAGCAGTTTGATGGGAGGGTGACAAAAATAAATGCCTTCCAAGGATGACTTGCTTCTCTTTTCCTCCCAGGTGATCAGACCAGTGTGCTGATGCTTGAGCCAGTCCTTTGCCTCAACTGTGTGCTGTATTACATGTGGGCCAAGCCAACTTGTAGATTGTGTTGCTATACGTGCATTGAGAGTTTGGGTTCCATCACAACTTGTTTTGCCATGCTAATGGTAGATACTGTTGGGTGCTATATTGCTAGAGCTTGAGACTCCATTAGGGTCTGCTTCACTATGCTCCGAGCAACTGCCTGTTGCTGCCCAACCCTGCAGCGTGCTGCCTCTGGATCAACTCTATTTGTCCTGAATCTGGCTGCCTGCTCCCTTGACCTTGGACCACCAGCTAGGATGAGTTGAAGGACCCGCAATATATTAATTGTTCTATGAAAGGAAGTTGAACTGGGTCCTCTGTGTTACTGTGTGGACTCATTGGCTGTTATACTCCATCTGTCTATTTGTCCTTACATGTGCAGATTTTGTTTCTCTAGAGAACCCTGCCTAACACAGTTGTATTATCTGTATAACTGTTGTTTCTTTAGTTGCCACCAAGTTATTTCCAACCCATAACAAGCTTATGCACAACAGAATGCAACGCTAACCTGTCTTGCACCATCCTCACAATTTTCCTAATGCCTAAGCCCATCATTGCAGCCATCATGTCCATTGAGGGGCTTCCTTTTTATTGATGCCCCTTCGCCAATCTTGATGGCCTTCTCCAGGGACTGATCTTTCCAGAAAACATGTATAAAGTACACCAGATGAAGTCTCATCATTCTGGCCCCTAAGAAGCACTCTGGCCTTCCTTCCTCCAAAACAGATGGTTGTCCGTTTAGCAGTACTTGAAATATTCTTCTCCAGAACCACAGCTCAAATATATCAGTTCTTAAGTCTTCTTTATACCATACTCAACTTTTACATGCTGTATGATGCAATTGAAAATACCATGGCTTGGGTAAGGAGCACCTTGTACTTCAAAGTAACCTCCTCGCCTTTCAAAACTCTACAGAGGTCTCATGTAGAAGCCATAGCGGATGTGTTTTGAAATCTTTACTCTTGTTTCTGGGAACATTAAGTCCCCGGGTGTCAGTGACCAAAGTCAACCCAGCTCTTTATTGCTGCATTTCTCCTGCTTTCACCAACAAGCAGTAAATCTGGGTGGTCACCTAACAAGCATTTCAGCCTACCACAAGTTTCCTTTAACATTCAGACCCAGAGAGGAGTTATCTTCATGGTTCCAGATTCCTTCACTTTTGAAGACAATCACTAGTCAGGAATTTCCAAGGCAATTGACTATCCTTCTTTATCGGTCATTCTGACCTTCTCTCAGACTACAAGTATCCTGAGTACTCCGAAAGACTGGGTGGGGTTACTTTCTTCAGAGAAGTCTTTCCAGGTGTGGTCTAACTCCACTTAAGCTCAAGGTTGGGTTAATCACTTTAGAGATGGCTTTGACGCTAAGTCCTAAACCCTCTAGAGGTCAATGCTTGGCTCTTTTACATACTTCCCAATAAACATTCCTATGCATCCTTATATTTACAATAACAGGCACAAGAAATCAGTATAAGCAGCATAGTCAGAAATCAAACTTAATTCTTAAAACAGTCAAGGTGAATACTTATTAAGCTTATCTATATCCTTATCTAAACTACTGTTTACACAAAAACATCGAATTTGGTCTCTGAAGGCATCAAGACAGATCCCTCCTTTCAGTCAGGCATTCTGACCTTAACCATTCTCCTTTAGTAGGACAGATTCTGAGACATTTAAAAGGCAGTTTTTATCCCTTAGCTCAAGATATACATTAACAGTATTCATTTTATATAGAAATAACCAAAGACAGCATCCAAACAAAATAATCTAAACTTTAACTTCCCATATTGTTTCCAGAAAATAACTCAGTAAACTCCAAGGACATATCTGACTTCTGTCTAGCCAAAGAAGTAGCAATAACATGTGACACACGTCAAACAAGCTCCTACTTTCCATCTTATGATTTGTTCCTCTAGTACCCCACTCCTGAGGTACCATAATGTGTTAGTCTGGGTAGACTAGAGGAACAAATTCAAGGACATGCATATCAATATAAGGAAAGGGTTTATATATAAAAGGAAAGGGACATGGAGAAAGCATTCCAGCCCAGTCCAGTTGAAAGTCATAAGTCCGAAATTAACCCATATGCCTGAAATCAGTCTATAAAGTCTTCTTCCAACTCACAAAGTCACAGGTCAGTGGGTGCAGAATCCCGGCACTGGCAGGGGTCTCCACATGGCTCCTCGCCTCCAGGGCTCAGGGTCCAGCAACAGCAGAAGCAACTCATCATTGGCAGAGGTCTCCATCTGGCCGCCCCAGCTTCAGAGGTCTGACTCCATCAGGGCAAAGCTGTGTGGTCTCTCCGCTGGCTCCTCCAGCTCCTCGAATGCTGCCAGCTTTCTCGTCTGTGATTAATCGTCTCTGAAACTAACTGCCAACAACCGGGGAAGATAGGTTCTCATATTCACGAGGGACATATCATGAGATTTCCCAGGAGTCTCAGGTGAAAGCCATGCCCACATAGAGGCCTCATTGGCTGCTGAATGGCTATCTCCAGTTTAATAGGCTAGACTCCACCCCTACATTTCAATCATAAAATTAACAAAATCACATGACTGCCACAATTAATTATAGATCAAAATAAGAAAATATCCTTGACAATATCCACCTTTTTCTCCATTTATAATAACTACCTATTGATCCAATTGTGAGGACTTTGATCTTCTTTACTTTGAGTTGTAAGCCATGCTGAAAACTGCAACTGATCTTTACCAACAAGTGCTCTAGTTCCCCTCACTGTCAGTAAACAAGGTTGTGTCACCTTGATATTATTAATACACCTTCCATCAACTTTGATACCACATTGTTCTTTGTATAACCCAGGTTCTCTGGCAATTTTTTAGCATATATATTGAATAAGTATGATGAGAGGCTAAAACTGAAAGAAA
>PVJH01019969.1:0-41644 GCA_004026705.1 Nesogale talazaci | reverse complement strand
ATAACACTGGTGAAATGCACGCACCTTAGAGTCATCAATGGTTTAAGACCAAAGGGGCATCAGCTACCCAAGGACACACTTCAGAAGGGTTAGGAAAGAGGGAAGAACGAAAACAGGAAACACAGGAGGGTTTGGAACGGTGATGTTACATTGAGGAAATTGAAGTGAATGGCATGAAACAAAGCATGTACGGATCCCATGACCACCAGAGGACAGTGATGCTCCCAAAAAACCAAACCAAATAAACAAACAAAATGTATGGATTATTGAATATAAATTTTACAATTGCTCTGTAAAACTTCACTTGATTTACAATAAAAGTTTTTTTAAAAAAAGATTGCAGACTTGGACACTCTATGATTTCATTCTCTTCTGTCCTATATGATCACTGAGTTGGAATCAACTGGACAGCAATGGTCAAAACTCCATGGCTAGAGTGATTCTGAGCGGAGAACAAACAATTAGCTAGCTCAGCATTTAAGAGGTTCGAGCCTCAAATGAGGTTGCCTTTAAAATAAATTTGCTACTTGTTTTAAATGAGTATATAGAACAAATACCTCAAAATGATATTAATCCACCAATTATTATTGAGTGGATTCTAATTCATAGTGATTCCATAGGACAAAGTAGAAGTTCTTCTGATGATTTCTAAGACTATAAATCTTTATGGGATCAGACCACCTCATCTTTCTTCTTCAGAGTGGCTGGTGGGCTTGAACCACCGCTGACTTGCGATTAGTGGCCCAACACTTAACCTATTATTTGACAAAGGCTCTTTTAGTGGGGAAAAACTGAATTTCCTTTTCTTTGTTGACAAACCAATAAATGTCTCATGTAACTCTAATTTCAAGTTCTCACATCACTTTCCTGTATCACTACATTGAATTTGAACTTACCTTGTGCTCGGGTTTTTTGTGAACCCAGTATTCACAAAAACGGGGCAGAGACACGAAGTTTGGATGCCAGTTTTCCCCAAGGCTTCAAGTTCTGCTGTCAGAGCTCTGTGAAAGCCAACAGCTGCGAATTTGCTGGAACTGTGAGAGAATGATACACCAGAGTTATCTAAGGGAAAGCACACCTGTCATCTTTCTGAACAACATTAGCCACCCATCAGAGAAACAGCAGTGATTCAGCTCTTAAAACAAGTAAAAGCTAGCATTAGTGATTCTTTTCTGAGAGGCTAAATTGTCATTTGTTTTCACGTAATAACCTAGAATCCTAAATGTGTGAGTTAGTTGCAATGAGAATAATATAACAAATGATAATAATGTTTATTGACTGACTTCATGGCCCTTTTCTTTTTTTTTTCAATGTCCAGACCATGCAGAAGAGAGAAAATGATTATTTTCCTCTCAGTTTGCAAGGGTCTCATATATTTTATCCCATGTGTATAACTGCTTATATCACTGACAGACAATCATGGCCCTTTTCTCACCTTACATGCCAGGTTTTCCATTCAATATTTAAGCTTTCTTCTTTGTCATTGCCAGGAGTCCTTAAGTCAGTTTCAACCCATAGTCACTCTATGCACAATAGAGTAATCACTGCCCAGTCCTGTGCCAGCCTCACAATTGTTCCTCTGCCTGAGCCCATTGCTGCAGCCACTGAGTCAATTCATCACCTTCCTCTCTTTCACTGTCCCTCTTTATGATCACCCATGATGCTCTTCTACAGGGACTGGCTCTCCTGGCAACAGATTCCAAGTATGAAAGATGAAATATCACCAGCCTTACCTCTGTGGAGTACTCTGGGCATACTTCTTCCAAGACAAATTGGTCTATCTTTTTGACAGTTCATACTACTCTCAATATTGTTCTGCAGCACCACAATTCAAATGTACTTATTCTTTGGTCTTATTCAATGTCCAACTTTCAAGTGTATCGAAGCAAGTGAAAACACCACGGTTTTGATTAGGTGCACTTTAGTCCTCAAAGTAACACCCTTGCTTTTTAATACTCTAAAGAGATCGTGTGCAGCAGATTTACCTGTGTCAGTCCAGGTAGGCTAGAGGAACAAATTTCATAGACACACATGTAGATGTAAAGAAAGGGTTTATATACAAAAAGAATGTGACACTAAGAGGGCATCCCAATGCAGTCCAGTACAAAGTCATTAGTGCGATATTAACCCATATGCCCTAAATCTCCTTCCAACTTACAAAGTCACAGGTCAGTAGGTGCAGAATCCCGGCAGGGGTCTCTACATGGCTCCTTCCTTCCAGGGCTCAGGGTCCACCAACAGCAGAAGCAACTCATGGCTGGCAGAGGTCTCCATGTGGCTGCCTCAGCTTCAGAGGTCTGGCTCCATCAGGGCAAAGCCGTGTGGTCTCTCTGCCAGCTCCTCCAGCTTCACGGACGCTGCCATCTTGTCTTGTCCATGATTAATTGTCTCTGAGACTAACTCCCAACAACTGGGGAAGATAGCTTCTCATCTTCACAAGGGAAATATTGCGAGATTTCCAGAAGTCGCAGGAGAAAGCCATGCCCACATAGAGGCTTCCTTGGCTACTCAATGGCTATCTCCAGATTAACAGGCTAGACTCCACCCCTACATTTCAATCATAAAATGAACATAAGCACATGACTGCCACATTACCTAGTACTACTTATCTTTTGATCTTGTGACTGCTGCTCCATGAGCATTGATTAAATTAATTACTTGTGGATCCAAGAAAGACAAAATCCTTGACAACTTCAAGCTTTTCTCTATTCATCATATTGTTACCTACTAGTTGTGAAGATTTTGGTTTTCCTTCGATTGAGTTGTAATCCATACTGAAGGCTACAATCCTTTATCTTCATCAGGAAATGTTTTAAATCCTCTTCACTTACAAAAAGCAAGTTTATCTCAGCTGCATTGCAGGTTGTTAATAAGCCCTTCTCCAAACCCAATATTACAGTCTTCTATAATCCATTTTCTCAGATGATATGCTCAGCGTACAGATTGAATACATATGGTGAGAGATACAACCCTGATACACATCTTTTCTGAGTTTAAGCCATGTAATATTCCCTTGTTCTTTTCACACAACCGCCTCTTGATCCATGTGTACAAGTTCTGCATGAGCATAAAGAAATGTTCTGGAATTTGTTCTTCTCAAGGTTATTCATAGTTTGTGATGATCCACACAGCTGAATGCCTTGGCATAGTCAAAGAAGCCCAAATAAACTGTCTTCCAGTTAGTATTTATTACTGCTGGTCTTTTGGGAAAGACAAAAAAAATCACTAGAATCAGGAAGAACACATTTAGAAATACTACATAATTAATGTCCATATTGCTAATGATGTATGTAGGATTTTGTGTGTTTCTCTTCTGTTTTGGGTAAGTTTCCCCTTATGAAGGTTTGATATTTTCAACTCTTCATTTCTTGGTTTAAATCTGTGTTCAGAGGCTCCAGATGAAATAAATGTGTGTGTCTGTTTATGCATCACCTTCTTTTGTCTTCCTGTCCTTGGTCAGACATAGAGTGAGGCATCTGCGTCTTGTCATCAGGCTGAGGTCCACACACATGCACACACTTTTACATCACAAACACATTGTAAAAATGCTTCGATCCTGGGGCTGCTCTCATCAGTTTCTATTAGGAACTCAGCAGGCCGGGGAGAGATTGGTGTTCTTTTGGCCTTCTGCATGATTTGCATCTTGCAAGAGGGATGCCTCTTTCTCTTAGCAGCATCTGCTCCTTCCAGGACACTGATCCAAAATTACTTTAAACATGATTATGAGCAATTTCAATGTTTTCAGAGGAGCCACTGTATTCTACATTATCATCTACATTCTAGAAAGTCCAAAGATCTTGCTGTGAGGATTGGAACACGAGGGTTAACAACCCCTTAAAGGTGTAAGAAGTGACAGCACTGCTTTGAGATACTTACCAATACGGGATGATATAAGGAATCACTCCATGGCCACACACCGAAGCCACCGTGACAATGTGACCATGGTTTTGTTTCATCATTGATGGAAGAATGGCTTTTGTGATCTTAAGGATAATTGTAGAAAGAAGAGAAATAACAGCACCAACGTTAGGCTTCTCAATCAAGCAGTCGTCTTTTTGTTAAGGAGGTACAGCATTTGAAACAAAATTTGTAGTGAAATAAAAAACCACACACAAACTCCGTGATTACATCTATATACATGATAGAAATAAAAAGTCCAATATCTTATTGGTTGAAGCTAATACTAAGTTCCATACACTGTGACCACACACCAAGGACTTATTCTAGTTACTCCCACTTCTTCTATTAGAAAGACTCAAATATCTCCTTTCTGGATCTACAGCTTAAATAATATTAAGGGAAACCTAAGGATTCTCAGAACTGCAAGAATTCCCTGTGATAATCCGGTATCATGCAATGTTTTGGTTTGGAGCTCTATCATTCCATTCAGAGGGGTTGAAGCCCTGTGTACCTCCATCTAGACATGCGAGCTGAATAAACTCTGCTTTCTGCACCGAGCCACCATCACTACGCATCGTGATCAAATTTAGCATCTCCTTGTTTTAAATAGGGGGAGTCCTGGTGCTGTAATGATTACACCGTAGGCTGTTAATAGCAAGGTCAGCACTAAGAAACCAGGAGTCACTCACCAGTGAGGAAGACTAGACTTTCTTCTCCCATAAAGAATTACAGACTCAGAAACTCACAGGGGCCAGTTCTCTTCTGTTTTATGAGTCAGAATTGACTTCATGGCTGTGAGTTTGGTTTGGCTTTTATATTAAATAGTTGGAGCACTCGTGGTGTACTGGATTATGAATTAAGGTGACCAGACACCCCGCTTTTTAACAATTTAACAACATTGCATGTTTTTTTAAATTAAAATAAATATATCACAATACTATGTTTTTGCATTCTATGAACATTTTTGTTGCTCATATAGACCACATTTTTAATCAGGAAGCCCCCCTTCCCCCAGTCATTGGTGTCCCACTGAAAATCTGGTCACTTTATTAAGCAGCTAAGTGCTAGCTCGGCAGTTTGAAAGCACCAGTCACTCCGCCACAGAAAGATGAGGCTTTATACATGCATAAAGACTGACAGTCTTGGGAACTCACAGGGACATTTCTACTCTGTCCTATAGGGTCACTGTGAGTTGGCATCAACTCCATGGCAGTGAGTTAGAGTGGTTTTTTTTTTGGGAGGGGGCATCACTGACCTCTGGTGGGGGTGGGAGGCCCAGCCTTGCTCCTGGAGAGCAGCTGCTGGATTTGAACCACCAAGTCTGTGGGCTGCAGTCCCGCACTCAAGCACTATGCCACCAGGGCTCAGCCCTAGGGTTTTTTTTTTTTTAAAGTTTATGTTCAATCGTGTGAATTATGTAATGATGCTACAGAAAACAAAATATTTCTTTTCCAAAAGCTGTACTTATTGTGAGAAATATCAATCATATCTTTTTAGCATTTTATAGACCTTTGAATCTTTTATAATTTCATGAGACTCAGAACCACTAAGCCATGGAAAAAGAAAAAAATGAAAAGAACCAATTTTTTGCTGTTGAGTCAATTCTGACCCACAGTGATGGTTAGAACAGAGCAGAATTGTCCCCTAGGGCTTCCACGGTGCAATCTTTACAGAAGCAGACTGCCTCTTCTTTCTTCAACGCTCCAGCCTTTCACTGAGCAGCTGAGTGCTTAATCATGGTGCCACCAGAATGCCACTAAACCAACTCACCCCACAATTTCAAACCCACCAAAACTTCCAACAGAACATACATATTTATTGTTGTTGTTGTAAACCTCCAAGTTTGGACTAGCACCTCTAGGGAACTACTATACGAGGCATTTTACTGTGCATAATTTGCAAATCCCCACGCTTCCCTAGATTATGCTATTGTAATATTTAGGATTTTCTGTCTCTAGCTGCTACTTCATTTATTCCACAAGTGTTGTTGAATACATGCTGTGGTAGTTAAATAAGCATTTGTCAATTTGAGGATGAAGAGTGAAGGGGTGGAGTTTAGTCTGTCTGTCGGGTTATAGGCAATGAGGCTTCTGTGAGGACTTGGCCTTCTCTGAGAATTCTGGGAGTTGCTGTCTTTTCCTCCTTTGAGGCCAGAGAAACTTCTCTCTCTCTCTCTCTCTTCACTCCCTGGAAGACACTATACTGACAAGGCTCACTTCTTGTGAGACATCCGTGAGGAGAAACCACATGGACCTACCCTGATGTGGCCCTGGAAATGGAGAACCACGACGAGACCCCTACCAGCCCTGAGATGCTTACAATGGCACTGGATCCAAACACTTTCTATCCATTGGCCTGTGATCATCCTGCATTTGACATCATTGCATGTGACTTGTGAGTCAGAAGAGGACTTTATGATAGGTATCGGACACATGGGCTAATATGGGTATTATGGGATTGGACTATACTGGGCTGGGATGCTTCCTTAATATACAATTACTCTTTATGTAAAACTCTCCCTCACACACACATGAGTTTCTATGGATTTGTTTGTCTAGTCTCCCTGGATTACCACACATACCATGTGCCAGGCTCTGTGTTATGTACTAGCTGATAAGTCAGACAGGGAGTGTGCCCACTTTTTCAGCATGCGAGCTACTTACAAAAGATCAAGTCAAAAGGATCTCCCAATGACAAAAAATGCATAACATATTTTATTTATTACATTCACATTTGTAAATGCATGGAGAATTCTTTATATGTACAATGTATGTTCATGTACCTTGCATAGCCGCATGAGTCCATATTGCACAACACAATGCGATTAATTAAGTATACTTTTTGTTATGACCTGAGTTGACTCTGATGACTTGCACTGAATGGAATGAGCCAGGGATGCATAGTCCGGACAGTAGCTGCTGACAGCCAGCCTCAAGCACACTTCCACATAATCATCAGTCATGGTGGAACAGTACTTGGATTTAATGATCTCTATATGGGAAAAGGCTGACTCACATAAATAAGTAGAGCCAAGTAATGCAGTCGAGGAGGTAGCACATTTTCTCATGTTTGGGTACTTTCCCTCTGTGAGTAAGTTCCAGAACTGTTCATGCGCTCTGGACTTCCGCTGATGTCGGCTTGTAGTGTCAAAAGCTCCCATTCTGTATGAAATGATAGATTTTTGTGTTCTTACTTGGTCCAGGTCCCCTACTCATTTTAATACCATTTCTTACATTTAAGAGAAAAAAAACAGAAAGTCTAAAAATAGGTGATAACCTAGCTTGTCAGTTTTGTTGCTCTTAGCGCATTGTTTGTGAATGTGTTTGACACCTAAGATTGCATCTGACTGGCTGTGCTGTATATTGATTAAGTGAGGGGGTTGATGATCGACTTACCTCTTTTTTTTTAATGCCATGCAATCTACCCACACTATATTTGTAATCAACTTGTAGATCGCCATCAACCTATGGAGTACCTCTGAGTCAGACCAAGCAGCTTTGTCATAGATGATGTGACTCTACAGCCCTATCTGATTTGATTATTATTTTTGAAATAAGACAAATATCTTCTGGTCAGTCTCTTACCCAGAAGGATATGAACTCAATTTCGAACTTTATGTTTCTTAAGTGGAGGTGTCTAGGCATATATAAACCAATGACTTTTTCTGATTCATACTCACCCAAAAGTGTCCTAAGGTGTTGACTTCAAATGTTTTGATAATCTCCTCATCTTTGGTACTAAGAAGATCTGCTGGATATATTGCCCCAGCATTATTGACCACGATGGTTATGTCACCCACTTCTTTTTTCACCTTTTAATAATGAAATAACACATTCAGTGGTTGTACTATGAAGACTCAAAAGTTGGGGACTGACTTTGTCCAGAGACGGTGTTCTTCATTGTATCTGAATTAAGTCTATGAGAGTTAGGCAAGAATAAACTTTGAGCATTAGCAAATGTGGTGAAGAAAGCTGATGATGCCCAGCTATCAAAAGATATTGCATCTGGGGTCTTAAAAGCCTGAAGGTAAACAAGTGGCCATCTAGCTCAGAAGCAACAAAATCCACATGGAATAAGCACACCAGCCTATGTGACTATGAAGTGTCGAAGGGATCAGGTATCAGGCATCAAAGACCCAAACAAAACAAAACAAAACAAAACCAAAAAATCATATAGATGTGAATGAAGAAAAGGGCCAAGTGGAGGTGCAAAGCCCATCACTAGTCAGTTGGACATCTCCTGTCAGAAGGGTCACAAGGAAGAGTGAGCATTCAGGGTGCAGTATAGCACCAACAGAACACACAACTTTTCCTCTAGTTCTTTAATACCCCCACCCGCACCCCTGCTCCACTATCATGACCCCAATTCTACCTTACAAATCTGGCTAGACCAGAACATATACACTGGTACAGATAAGAGCTTGTAACACAGGGAATGCAGGACAGATAAACCCCTCAGAACCAATAATGGGAGTACTGATACTAGGAGGATATGGGAAGGGGAGTAGGGTAAGGGGGAACCGGTCACAATGATTGACATATGGGGAGACAGCAGTCAGTGTAAGACCTGAGAAAGAAATTATGAATTATCAAGTGTTTATGACACAATGTTTATATGTATGGATTGTGATAAGAGCTCCCAATAAAATGAAATAAAAAATACAACTAGGTCCATAGCCTCATTCCTTACATTTCCATCTAAGAGTTTTATTATTTCAATTTTTCATTCAGGTCCTTGGTTCACTTTGAATTGAGTTTTGTGTGCAGTATGAGGAATTCTTCTTTTTAAAAAATCATTTTTATTGGAGACTTTTCCAGTTCCATACATGCATCCATTGTGTTGAGCACATTTGCACATTTGTTGCATCATCATTTTCAAAACGTTTTCTTTCTACTCAAGTCCTTAATAACAGTTTCTCATTTCCAACCCTGTCTTCCCCTCCTTCCCTCAGGAATCCTTGATAATTTATAAATGATAATTTTTTTCATGTCTTACACTGATTGATGTCTCTTTTTGCCCACTTTTCTATTGTCCATCCCCCTGGGAGGGGGGTTATATAGGTAGATCATTGTGATTGATCCCCTTTCTCCCCAACCTTCCCTTTACCCTCCTGGTATCTTTTTATTATTGTTCTTGAAGAGTTTATCTGTTCTGGGGTCCGTATGTTGAGGAATCTTATCTGTAACAGTGTACATGTCCTCGTCTGGCCAGATTTATAAGGTAGACCTTTGGTCATGATTGGGGGTGGGGGGAGAAGCATTAAAGAACTAGAGCAGGGCTGTCAAACAGTTTGACGCTCCTGAACTAGAGGAATGTTGTGTGTTTCATCGGTGCTGTGCTACACTCTTGACTAACTCTCTCTTCCTTGTGACCCTTTTGAAAGGGGATGTCCAATTGTCTACAGATGGGCTTTGGGTCTCCACTCTGCCCCCCAACCCCCTTCATCTGGATACAATTTTTTGTTCTGAGTCTTTGAAGCTCAAGACCCCCAGATGCTGTACCCTGTATTAACTGGGCACCATCAGCTTTCTTTATCACACTACCTTATGCACTCATTTTGACTTCAGCAATCCTGTTGGGAAGGTGAAGAAAATAGAATGCCAGGTTATTAGATCAAATTGTTGAGGGAGTTCTTGAGTAAGGGCCCAATGGTAGTCTGCTATGTTGATCCTTTCCATATATGTACATAGATTTATAACCCTGTTGTTAAATTGATATATAATTTATATGCATGACTATATTAATACTTCTATAAATGTCTTTTGCCTCCTAGTTCTTTCCTCTATTTCCTTTTCCTTTCCTCCTGTCCCACTATAATATTTGATCTTCATTCGATGCTCAGCAATTTCTCTTGGCTACAATGATCAAACCCCACTAGGCATTCTCTACCCTCCCCTTCATCAATTTTAGATCTCTTGTTGTTCCCTGTTCCTGGGTTTGTGGGCTTCCCCCCCTTTTTTCCCCTTACTTCCCCCTTTCCTGTGTCCTCCTGGAACTGTCAGTCCAGCTGTTTTCTCCTTGGAATTGTTTATCTTGACTATCTTATAGAGAGATAAAAGACCATGAAATTCTAACCAAACATTTTTATATGGTTGAATGAATAATTTGATCCTACTACCAACTAGCTACTGGAATTTTGGCTATTATTTTAAAACACCTGAGCCTCATTTGCTCATCTGTACAATGAAACAATGGGAGTCAGACCCTGCCCCCTTCTGCGCCTTCCTCCTAAGTGTACTCAGCTTGAGCCATTGTTACAGCCAGAGGGTCCATTAGCTCCCAGAGAAGCTTCCTCTTCGCTGTTTCTCCTCTTTACCAGGACTGGTCTCCCCTGACAACATGTCCAAAGTACATAAGACGACTCATTCATGAATTTAATACAATGGCTTATTCGAGCACCTGGCTCATTTTGCATGCTTGATATTTACTCTATGAAAATTACATTACGAAAACGATATTGAAATTAGTAACGCTACATTTTCTGCAGACTATGACGGCATAACTAAAATCACGCCGAGGTAATAATGAAAGGGAAGAAAGAGGAATTGCTGATCAATTAAAAGGATTACTATGAGACTTGAAAGTGATCCATGGTCCCTGATGATAATTCTTTTCTCCATCGCCTTGTGCCACCGTCAAACTCCTGATGAGAGTGACATGGACTGATAATATGAAACAGCAGTCACATAACACAAAGTATATACCACACATGCCATTCACAAGAGCTGAGCTCTCATTTAAATCAGGCGGACTTACAAGGCCTTTTCATTTCCCATGACTGCAGCGGTGTATGGAAATCATCTGGGAAACTAAGTCTCACCTGGGTGATCGCGTTGTAAATATCCTCTCTGTTACCGCAGTCTACCACAAACGCATGCGTGGTGGCTCCCAGTTTTCGGCATTGGGCAGCGGTTTCTTCAACGCCACGCTGTAATTGGAAGCAACAAAAGAAGGAAAATGTAGGTAAGGCCAGAGATATGAGTCAGCGCGAAAGCCAGGCATTAGAAACTTAAAAGATTAACATTTAGAGCTGAGTCCTGGTGGCATAGTGGTTGTGTTCGAGACTGTGGCCCACAGGGCTGATGGTTAAAATCCAGCAGCAGCTCTCCAGGAGCAAGGCTGGGCTTCTTACCCCACCAGGGAAGTGATGCGAAAAAGAAAAAGATTAACATTTAGATAAAAAAATGCCTCCTTTAAAGAAAATTTCTTGGGAAAGACTAAGTTCCTATTTTGCAAAGAGATTATGCCCGATTTTTCTCCCCAAGTGCGTTCAAGTGATTTCACCTTGTTTTGCTGTCTTAACGTCAGTCATTTTGCACCAAAGGGAAAAACAAAACAAAACCCCTTCATTTTCTTTTCATCATTATCATGGTTTAAAGGTTCTTCAGTAGGCAATTTCTGTAAGATGGTTTACTCTCAACTTGAAGAACATTCTTGAAAGATGTTGCTTATGATGGTGTGGAGGGAGATACACGAGTATGGGGAAGAAAGAAAAACTCAAAAATTCATTAGCACACATTATTAAGTAACCAGTCTAATAAGGAGAAGTGCTAAGTTGTGATTTGAAAGTCAAAGTAAGTTCGAAATCTGTGTCCCTGTTTTTGCTTCCCCGCCCCCACAACTTTCCCCCACCTCCCCTCCACGACCCTCCGGTTGGGGCCATGATTCTATTTGTGTGTGTGTGTGTGTGTGTGTGTGTGTGTATGGCATCATTGCCCTGGTGGGAGTAGGAAGCCCAGCCTTGCTCCTGGAGAGCTGCTGCTAGATTTGAACCATCAACCCTGTCCGGCATATCAACCATAGTCTGGCACACAACCAATACGCCACTGGGGCTCAGGCCGAGAGTAGTTTTTTATGGGAGACAATGCTAGTACGCCTGTTGTTAGTAGTTGTGTAGAAATGCATTACCTCATACTCATGTCTACCCTACATACACCAGAAATGTCCGACCTGTGTCCGCTCCTTGATTGCTGGTATGTTTGAATCCAGTGTTGTAGCCACTGGTCATTTTTTTTTGGAGGGGGGGGCATCTTCCCATCTAGGGGCCTCATTTTCTGCCCTATGTTTTTCTGCAGTAGTCTATTGCATTCCATAGGGATTTCACTGGTTGATTTTTGGAACTAGATTAGCAGGATTTTCTTCTTAGTCTGTTTGGAAACTCTTGAAACCTGTCCACCATTGGTGACTCCATGGACTTTTGAAATCTTGGTGGCATAGCCTCCAGCCTTACAGCAGCACCTGACACACCACTCTCTAGAATACAAGGTCTTTTTAGGTGTTCCTGTGAAAATGAGCAAGGGCTGCTGGAATGCATTCTCATCTATGCAACAAAATATATCCTTGGAACATAAAGACCGAAGCAATTTATCTAAATTCAAAGACCTTTTGCTTTAGATAAAGAGGAAGACTTTTTTAAATTGACACTTTTTCTTCTGGTGGTTTGTTAGCTTTTCTCTGCCATCGAGGCAAAGATATCTGAGAGGCCTTTTCTTAGCATATTAGGATGTGAGTGGTGTCCAAGGCATTTGGGGTGGTCCCTGGATGAATGGATGAGTGGTCAGGCTATTTTCTCTTAGCCTCCCCTGGATCTTTGCATTTCATTAGCTAACCAGGTGCCACAGACTCAACTTCAATTGCACATGTGTTAGATTAGAGCTTATAGAGATTTCTTTCAAGGAAACCCTGGGTGGATCTGAATCTTTCACTTTTCTGCTAGCAGAGGAACAGATTAGCTGGGACTCCTTGCATGCCTTCTTTTTTTACATTTTTTTGGGGGGGCATCACTGCCCTCTGGTGGTGGGAGTAGGAGGCCCAGCCTTGCTGCTGGATTTGAACCTCCAACCCAGTGGGCTGCAGTCCTGCGAACAACCACTACACCACCAGGGCTCTCAGCCTTGGTGCATAATTCACATAACATACAATTCAGTAGTTCAACCATTCAATTGACGAGTCTTTTTTTTTTTTGCCATCACTGCCCTCTGGTGATCATGAGAGCCGCCGCTAAATTTGAGCCGCCAAGCCTGTGGGCTGCAGTCCTGCACTCAACCACTTACACCACTAGGGCTCAGCCGAGGAGTCCTTGTATTTCACCACCATGTGTTGACCCTAGAGCAGCTGCCTGAAGATCAGAGCCTGGCGGAATTAAGAGTCCCCCCACCTAATTGCAGGGCAGCTATCCCCTACAGTAAAGTGACCAAATTTTAACATTGGTAAAGCGGGACACCATTGGCAGGGGAGGGTGGGTAGAGGGGGTAAACCTCCTTCCCGTTCTCCATCTGTTCCTTAGCTAGTCGTGCATTCTTTCCAAAAATCGGGACTTTTTTAAAAAACGTTGCAGGACCTTGGAAAAATTATTTAAAATTGGGACTGTCCCGCCAAAAGCGGAACGTCTGGTCACTTTACTTACAGCCTTGCAGAGAAATATAAAGGAGAGGAACAGGGGAGACTTTTACTGAGTTAAGCTGCAGCTGCTAGCTTGCTTACAAGCAGATTGCAAGAAAAGCCATTCCACACTCTCTCTTGTCTCTATGTCAATGCTAATAGAGAGTATTTGTCTCTCGAGCTTTCATCAGACACATTGTTTAAATAACTTAAACAACGTCTGTCTTGGTTCTGGACAGAGTGGGAGAAAATAGTGGAGCAAAACTCATGATCATGAAGGAGATCAGTCTTACTAGTTGGATGGAGACTGGTGGGACCTTTAAGGCAATGACGCTTAGTCAACCTTCAGATCTGGAAATGGACTCCTTCCTTGTGGCTTAATTTTCAGTCAAACAATAGACAGGGGAGAACAATAACACTGGCGAGGAATGCGCACCTGGGAACAACTCACCATTTGAGATGAAAAGGGCAGCATTTACTCAAGGACAAAGTTCAGAAGGGTTTTAGAAGGTGGAATGGAAACAGGCTAAAGAGAAAACGGAATAAGTGATGTTGCATTGAAGGAATTACAGTGAATGACAAGAAGCAAAATGTGCATAAACTGTTGAATGGAAAATGGGAGGTCTTCCTTGTAAACCTTCACCCAGTTCACAATAACAAGTGAATTAAAACAACAACAACAACAACAACAACAACAACCTCTGTTGTTTAACTACAGCATTACTGGTCAATTCATAAGTAAATGCTTTCTTTGTCTTCAATTCCAGTGTGTTTTGCTTACTCCACTTATCACTTCTCTCCTAGAACAGCAATTTCAATTGCATAATTGCCAAACTGCTAAGTTAACCCTCTCTTGTGTATTAAAAGGAGCCAGCTATAACAAAATGGCAGTCGGCACCTTCCTAGACTAAAAGAACTCCATGCTATATGTAGAACTTTGGAGTGAATCATTTATTATTTTAAATGTTTAACTTTAAATTCAAGGATTCAAAGAGAACTTGCAAGATGCATGCACATCTTTTTACTTATTTGTTTAGTAAATTTTATTTTATCATTTTTATTTTATGATAAGTTTATAATGATAATTTTATTTTATCATTTTTAATATACTTTTACTGAGAGGCTCTTACAAATCTTATGGCGCTCCTTCATTCAGTTGTATTACGCATACTTATACATCTGTTGCCATCAACATTTTCAAGACATTTTCTTTCTACTTGAGCCCTTGGTATCAGCTCTACTTCCCCCCCCCCCCCCCACCCTCCCATTCTTGCGAATCCTTGATCAATTAAATATTGTTGTTGCTATTTCATGTCTTACACTGTCTGTTGTCTCCCTTCACTCACATTTCTGTTATTCATCCCCCTGGGGGTGGGGTGGGCTATATATCCAGCCTTGTGGTGGGTTCCTCCTTTCTTTCCCTTCCCCTTCCGTTCCCCTACTCTTATGACCTCACTACTTCTACTACTGTTCCTGAGGGGTTTCTGTTGTTGTTCCAGAAGATTTTATCTGTCCTGAATTCAGTAAAAGCTTTCATCTGTGCCATTGTGTGTACTCTGGCCTAGCCAGATTTGTAAGATAGAACTGGGTCATGGTAGTGGGGAGGAGGAAGCCTTCAGGAACTAGAGGAATGATGTGTGATTCCTTGATGATGCACCTTGGGTTGCATCATCCCTTCCTTGAACCCTTCTGTAGGACATGTCCAATTGTCTACAGGTGGTTTCGGGTCTCCCCTTCACACCACCCTCCTTATTCACATTGATATAATTGTTTTGGACCTTTTGATACCTGATCCTGTCAACATCTCATGATCACACAGGCTGGTGTGCTCCTTCCATGTGGACTTATTTGCTGTCCTGCTATATGGCCACTTGTTTAACCTCAAGTACAGGCACAATCTTATATCATTTCAAAATGTGACTCTGTACTTACTCTTGTCACTGGAAATGAACTCTTTTTTTTGAGTAGCAAGTACATATCCTTCCCCCCAAATTACTTATCTAGAAAGAGATGCTAAGATTATACTTATGCATGTACACTTATTTATGCTTTGTTATGGTGTACTTTTTCATAGATGTACACTTATTTATATTTGTTGGAAAATGCCTGAAAACACCAAACTTTTATTTTTTCAATATTTTATATTGTCATTTTCTCAAAAAGTTCATTAGCTTCTCTTCAAAGACCAAACCAGTGCCAAATAATTTTCATGTAAACCAACTGCTCTACTGTTAAGCTGCCCACTTCTATGAAATCAAAATATATCAACTTACTCTTGAACTTTTTCTTTACTGCCCACAAGGAAACAGAAAGATTAATCCTCCAAACTCAAGAGACATTTTGGAAGATTTTAGGAAAACAGGTGCCAAGTAAATATGATGGCAAAGAAAGTGAGAGGCTCCTAGAATGGAAATTAAAATTGCACTTTGATTTGTGGAAAGTCTGACTTTCAAAAACAACAACTGCAGCAACAGACTTCAGAATTTAAAAATAATTCAATATCTTCTGAATACTTTTTTCATTGTATGTTCTCATAGTCTCATCAGTCTTCACAAGTTCAAAGAAAATAATACAACATTTTGGTTTCTTCAGCTTCATTTTGGGTAGTTAATAAAGTATTTAGAAATAAGAGTGGACCCTCCCCCCAGAAGAATTCACTTCAGAGGGCAGCACTAAGGCTACAGCTCAGGGAGGGGTGTGCGTCAGATCAGAGCACCCGGGAACTAATGAAGAGGGAAGGAGAGAGAGGGGAACACCTCCAGGCCCATGAAGCCCCAAGGATGACATTCCTGCACAGAGAGGACCATAGGGCTGGCCTCCCAGGAGACAAGACATCCACCATTGACCCATAGCGCTACGAGGGCAACACTGGAGGTACACTGTGGGAATTGTGTCCAATCTGACCCCATCACACTGGGGCAAAACAGTAAGGGCATGCAACAGAACAGCAAGAGAAGCAAAGCGATAGTCTCCAGGGAATACCAAAAATAGACCTTGGGGTCAGGTCATGGCTCCCCATTGGACTGGACTGTAAAGCACTCCTAAAGATCAACAATCACACCTGGGACTACTTATATGCTTTTCTGTTTTTGTATTATAAAATCATTTTATCAACTCATCACAATAAGAACCCTTGGTATCAGCTCCCCTTCCTCACCCTCCCTCCCTCCCTCCCATGCCTTTCATCATTTAGAAATTATTATTTTTTCATGTCTAACACCGACTGATGTCTTTTTTCACCCCCTTTTCTGTTGTCTCTCCTGCTCGCGGGTGAGTTATATGTAGATTATAATGATCGGTTTCCCCTTTCTCCCCCCACCTTACTCTTACCCTCCTGCTATCACTACTCTCGTTGTTGTTCCTGAGGAGCTTATCTGTCCTGGGTTCTGTTTTCTAGCTCCTGTCTGTACCCATATACATGCTCTGGCCTAGTCAGATTTTTAATGTAAAATTGATGTCATAATAGGGGGTAGGAGGAAGCATTAAAGAACTAGAGGGAAAAGTGGGTGAAGGGAGACAGCAGTCAGTGTAAGGCATGGAAAAATGATAAATTATCAAGGGTTTATGAGGGAGGGAGAGGGCGATGGGGGAAATGAGCTGGGCTCAAGTAAAAAGAAAATGTCTTGAAAATGATGATGGCAACATATGTACAAATGTGCTCAACACAATGGATGTACGTTTGGATTGGGATAAGAGCCGTAGGAACCCCCGATAAAATGACTTTTAAAAGAACGAAGATTGGAAGCAAAATGGGCAGACCACAGAGAAAATCTGACTGACCACATGTCTGCTTCAGACAACCCTTATCAGAGTGACCTATACACTTCAGAGTCACTCCTTTAATCCTCTCGTTCCAGGGCTGCCAAGTCTTTCCTGTAAAGGGTCAGACAAGAAGTGTAGGTTTGGATTAGTAGGTCAGAGGAGAGACACCAAAGGCTTGAATACTTATTTTTCTTTCTTTTTCCCTTAAGTATTTTTTAAATAAAATTTTTTAAATTAAAAAAATTTTTTTTTCGCCCCTACAAACACAGAGGACACATTTAACTCATTTGCCCATAGGTTGACTTACAGTTGGACTGATAATAACAGAATTAGTTGTTCGAACCAGCTGACTGCTCCACAGGAGAAAGAGGAAGCTTCCCTACAGCTTGGGAAACCCAAGTTCTACTCTGCCCCAAAGTACCCAAAGTTCTACTTTGCTGTGAGTTGAAATTGATTTATCTGATGGCAGTGGATTTGGTTTACAATTTGCTGCCTTCTGTGCTTTCCCATTCCGGGCGGCATTGTCCCCATTTCAGAGTCGCGGATACTGAAGCACAGAAAAATTAAGTCTACATCGCTCCAATTAAACATCTTGAAAGGAGTCTGCCTCCGAAGTCTATGTCCTTAACCTTTGTCTCATGGTATCAAAAGTGCTGCTTGGATTGAATTACATTCCCTTGCTCTCGCCAGTCTAATGCATGTGTATAAGGCTCCAGGGAGTTCCTTTATCAGGCTTTGAAAAAATAAAAATACAAAGACAAATAGATACTGCATGAAACGTGTCAGTTTGTGACTTCTAACGAGATGGGCAGATGACCCCCTTACCTTATTAATGTCCCACAGCACCAGCTTGCTCTTCTGTTTTGCAAATTCATAGGCAGTCAGCCTGCCTATCCCATGGCCAGCTCCAGTAATTAGAACGATCTCCCCGGCTACTGATTTGCTCTTCCGAGGAAGGAAGAACTTCACCAGAGCCTCCAAGTAAGAGTAGACAATGGTGGCCAGAAGCAGGAGGAGATCCAAGACAAGGTTCATGGCTTCCGCACTCTCCGATTCCAACTCTGTGCTCCTCCAGGTGTTAATGGCACTGACAAGAGGGAAGCCAAGTGTGGAGGCAGACTTTACTCACTCACGTGTTCCAATGACTCAGACACACCTTGAGCTTGTGACATGATGCCAGTTGCTAGAGGGACCTGGAGAATGTGTTCTCTGAACCTGCTTCTCTGATTTCACCATGAAGGGCCACCTTCAGAAGTAATTCAATTGTATCACACCAGCTAATATTCTCTTTGTATTCTGCAAACTGGTGTGTGTGTGTGTGTGTGTGTGTGTGGTGTTCCCCCTCCCCCAAATAAATAAAAGAGAGATTCTGTTAACATGGCTTAACGCATGCATTTAGTTGTTTGTCTCATTTATCCCCAGAAGTCTCACCTCTAGTGGAATTGTTTGCTAACTAATCAATTCATGTACAAAGTCCTTTACCGTAAAACCTCTTCATTTTGAGGGAAAATATAGGTTCTTTAAAATAACTAGTCTCTTTAGTGATAAAATTATTAGGACGGTAGTGCCCACGACCACCAGACCACCAGAGGGAGTGATGTCCACACACACAAAAATTATTCGGACCAGAGTCGGCAGTCTCCTCTTGGAAGTGGGGACTTGCTTGCTGACTCTCTGCTTCAGTTTCATAATCTAGAAAAGAGCGAGACAGAACCTGCTTACTCAACACGACCTGCAGCACACAAACCCAGCGCCCAGTCATATAAGGATCAAAGGAGAGAGCATAGCTATGACATGACCTTGCAAGTAGTAAGCAGCTACAAAAATAATAGTCGTAGGGCTGAGCCATGGTGGCGTAGTGGTTGTGCGTGGGACTGCGGCCCACTGGGACGGAGGTTCAATTCCAGCAGTGGGGCTGGGCCTCCTACTCCCACCACTGGAGAGCAGTGATGCCCCCCCCGCAAAAAAAAAGAATAATAGTCGTAGTCGTAGTTTAAATTGATGAAGACAGGAGTCGTGGTGGCATAGTGTTTATGGTTGGCCTGATAACTTCAAGACTGGCAGTTCTAACCCACAGCTTCTCTGCAGGAGGAAGATGAGGCTTTTTACACCCTGAAAGATTTACAATCTCAGAAAAATGTCTATGCATTGAAATGGCAGTGAGTTTTCAGTAAAAACCATGTGTGGGGGTGTGGGGGGTGTGAAGGGAGGGAGGGGGGAGGTGAGATGCATCTCTCTAGGTCGTTCAAATGATTAACATGCTCGGGTGCTAGCTAAAAGGTTAGAAATTCACATGCACCTAGAAGCACCTCAGAAAAATCAGCCACAGGGAATGAGGAATAATTTTAAAAGACAAGGAAACTTGGGTATAAGGAGATCAATTAATTGGCTGAAAGTTTCATAGTTGGTAAAAGTGAGAGTTTCAGAGATGAGGTAATTTGGTTTCAGAGCCTCAACTTTTAACTGAGAACAGGCTCTTAATGCTTTTTTTATTAGTTTGTAATGCTAATATTTTTAGCTTTATTCTTTTTTAATTTACTGGGGTTCTTGGGGGGGGGTGGTGGTGAGAGTTGATACAGAAAATTAAGTTACCACAATTTTTTTTTCTCACATCACTGCCCTGGTGGGAATAGGAAGTCCAGCCTTGCTCCTGGAGAGCTGCTGCTGGATTTGAACTGCCAACCCTGTGGGACTCAGTCCCACACACAACCACTGTGCCACCAGGGCTCAGCTAAACTTTTTTCCCCACTTTACAATTTCTATATACAGTGTTAAATGGAAAATGGCATCATCTTTGGTAAGAGAGAGATTAGGTAAAAAAGAGGAGGGTCCTCAAGGATATGGAATGACCCAGTTATGCAACTGCAGGTTCAAATAAAGTAACAACGGTGAGGGTGGTGTAGGATTAGGAAGTGTTTCATTATGTTTTATATAGAATGGCTCTGAGGCTTTGCCAACTTGATGGCACCTAAAATATACAACTATATGCAAAATTTTCTGTCGATTGAATTTTTCATGTGTTAACAGGGTCATATTTCCATTCTGGTTGTTCTTTTCCCATGAATCTAGCTTCCCTGCCCTCCCTTACCCCTCTTTGCTTTAGGGCAGGGATGTTAAACTGGCAGTGGTGGGCCTCAGAGGTTAATTTTTTGTGACTCGCGTTGCTCTGAAATAAAACGAGAAAAGAAAAAATTGTTAAGAAGAAAATAATGCTTAGGGGAGATCAAGGCAAAACCACTTTACACACAATTCCCTTGTTAACTCTTTAAGCACTGAAGACGAGTAGAATCACAAAATCAAAGTTGCTCATTTTAATTGAGTTTGACATCCCTGTTTTAGGGCATAGGTCCCCAAACTTATTTAACCTACCTCTTCTTGTTACCAGAAAAAAAAATTACTCACTGTCACTCTGGCAATGAAAAACTTTAGTACTATAGCCCACAATCCAGGATAAAGTGTAGGTATCTGCTTTTTGTAATCCCCCTGGATAATTCCAGCATACCTCCCACCCCACCCCCACCCCACCAGGTATATCACCTACCTCAGGGAACAGTGCGCTAGAGTCAATGTTGGCTGTTTGGTCTCCCACAGATAATTATTTAAAGCACCACAGCTCTCTTATGAGTGATTACAGTTTATTTTATAAACCAAATCTATTACTTGTCTGAAAGTTCCAGGATTAAAGGGTGTTTCAAGGTGATAGGCTCAGGAATTCCTCTCTTCTTTTGTAGTCTAGTAAGTACGCCCTTTAAACCTTTTGTTCTATATCTGTCACCTATGCTGTCTGGAACTTCTATTGTGTCTCTGGTCAGAAAGACCAGTTGTGACAGCTAAAGGACCATGGATTTCTTCTGGTCTCAGGAAGATGAAACCATGGTTCATGGGGGCTTAGTCCTTTAGAGTCATTCTTTCTTTGAGTATTGGGTTTCCTTCTTTTTATTTTGTTCCCCATGGAACACTTTGCAAAGTCTGGAGATAATTTTGGTTGTCACAATTAAGGTCATGCTCCTGGTAGGATGTGGATAGAAGCCAGGGCAGCTGTTAAACATTTTACAATGCACAGGACTGTGCACTTAAAGAAATATTTATCTAGCTAAATAATGTCAATAGTGTTGGGGTTGCGAAAAGCTAACTTAGACTATGGCATAGTGCTTTGATTCTGGGGGGTAGGGGAATGGCAACTTGTATACACACAGACCTTTTTTAACATAATATTTTTATTGACACTTATTCTAATATACCCTTTCAATTCCCATTGTGATAATTATGTAATCATTTATCAATTTGAGAGAAAATGAGTGAAGGAGAGTGTAGTCTGTCAATTGGGTCATAGCCAATGAGACTCCTATGTGGGCATGGTTTACACTTGGGAATTTTGGGAACTCCGGAATTCCTCCTTGGAGGCAGGAGACATTTCTCTCTCTGCTCACTTCCTGTGAGACATCTCTAAGGAGAAGTCACATGGATCTACTGGGTAGGTCCTACCCTGATGTGACCCTGGGAACTAGAGGAGTCAGGAGGAGAGCCCTGCCAGCACTGAGATGCTTACTATGCCATTGGATCCAAAGACTTTCTACCCACTGGCTTGTGGTTTTCCTGCATATGCACCCATTTTTTTGTCCTCAGTGATCATTTTAGGAAGGTATCATACAGTACCACATTACTAGAACAATCTGTTCTTGTACTGAGGTAAGGTTTAAGTAGAGACCCAAAGTTCATCTGCTTCCTGTTGTATGAACACACACGCCTGTATAGTGAGTTCCCCCTACCACCCTTTTTTCCCTCCTACTCTATGTGTTTGCCCATCCTTCACCTCTCAGTCATTCCTCTCAGATACAACTCGATAGACCAAACAAGACCAGAAAAGCTAATAGTACACACTCCTCACTGTCTATTTTAGAATGCCTATTATTTCTCTGTACTGTCATTGTTGGCTCCCCGCTCACCTCTTCCCACCTTGCTCCCCTACTATGCACCCCCACCCCCCACAAGAACCATTGGTGCAGCCATTGTCTCCATAATATTTCTTATCCTGCATATCTTATATAGATGAATGCCATAAATAGATAATATGCAACATACAGATAGTCACAAGTGCAACAGAGATCCTGACAGAGCAGCATGTATGTCCGGTAGGTGAGCGTCCTGTAAGTCCACATTTCTGTTCCTGAAGTTGGGGGTGGAGCACTCTAGTGACCCCCCTCTCACTCCCCTCGATACCTTCCCCTGGTCCCACCCAGGTGCACCTTTAAACTTTCAGTGTCACTCCATTGTGAGTAACCCCACGTCAGTTCAGATGGAGAACAAAGTGCTATCCCCCTGAGTCAGAAGACTGCGATCAGAGTTCTTAGGAACTATGTGGCTTCGCTCCCATCACTGGTCTGTTGTACTCGGTATACCTCCGCGTGGGCGGGTCATCCTGTCTGCTCTCCCTGAACTATATCTCAGGACTGTCCTCCGTAGCACTGTTATCTAGGGAGAGGACGACACGTCTGGACCCGAGGCTGGCCCTCATTCATGGACTGGCACCCTTGAAGGAGGGCTACTCTCCCTTTCCTGTGGAGATATCAACAATACCCTCCTCCTGGGTAGATTAGTGCTCTAACCCTTGCCCCCCTTGTCATCATTAATCTTCCCCCACTCTTCTGTGGGTCTTAAAGGCATGTGTGTGTGTGTGTGTGTGTGTGTGTGTGTGAAGGGCTTTCCAGCACAGGTACTATCTGCATCTGTTTTTGATGACGCATGAATCGTTGGCTGTGGTCTGGCTCAGGCCAGAGTACCTGGTCCTCAGCCTGGGAATTGTGTGCTGTGCACGTTTTCCCTTATGCCTGTTCTGCTGTTTGAACTTACCTCAATAAATGCATGCTGTATTTGACCTCTGTGCTTGGCTAACTTCACTCAGTATAATATCCTCCAACTCTTTCCATTAGATGAGGTGTTTCATCATTCTATCACTACTTTTAAGGGATGTAGAGTATTCCATTGTGTGTTTACACCTGAGTATTTTATCTGTTCTGTTTATGGAAATTTAGACTGTTTCTAATTTTTTGTGCTTGTAAAAAGCACAGTAATGAACACTGGAGCACAGATGCCTGGTTGGGACCTGTTTCTTATACAGCAGTTGAGTTGCTGTGTTGTAAGGTAACTCAATTTCCATCTGTTTTAGGTATCACCCAATTTCTATCCAAAGTTATTTAAGTATCTACAATACCACCTACTATTTTACCACCGCCACCACCCCAACATTTGTTTTATTGAATCAGGCTATCTTTGTGGGTGCTAGGTTGTATCTCTTAGTTGTTTTGTTTGCACTTCCCAGATGGCTTATCATCAGGAACATTTTTCATATGTTTATTGGCCATTGGGGTTTCCTCCTCTGTGAATCTTCCTTTCAAGTCTTTTGCACACCTCCTTAGTGGGCTACTCATTTTTTTCCTGTTGAAAGATTTCAAGATTCTGTGATATATCATTACTAAGTATCTTTTCCCAGTCTATACCTCTCTTAGTACTCTCTTAATGAAGCCTTTTGATTTACACAAGTGTTTAATATTTTAAAATTAAATCATTCATTTTATTGAGGGCTCTTAAAGCTCTTATAACAATCCATACATCTCTTGTGTCAAGCACATTTGTACATATGTTACCATTATCCTTGTCAAAACAAGTGTTTTATCTTTAGTAGGTCCCATTCATCTACTTTTTCTTCTTCTTGGTGTGCATCCTTCCTTATTTCTGGTAGCCGATTAATTCTCCGTGCTAAGATTTCTTAATTTTGTTCTAGTTTTCTCATTGATGGTCCTGATAGTTTTGAGCTTTGCTTCGAGATCTGCAATCCACCTTGAATTTGGTCATGTGTGTGGAGTGAGGTAAGGGTCTTGTTTCATTCTTCTGCAGGCTGATATTCAGTTTTTCCAGCACCATTTGTTGAAAAGGACATCTGCTTCCTATTTGATATTTTTCAGGATCTTGTCAAAGATCAGTTGTCTATATGCTGCTGTTTTTATTTCTGGATTTTCTGTTCCTATCCATTGGTCCAAGTAGCTATCATTATACCAGCACCATGCTGCTTTGACAACTGTGGCTGTATAGTACATTTTAAATTCAGGTCATGCCATTCTGCCCACTTTATTCTTCTTCTTGGAGAATTCTTTGCCACTTCTGGGCTTCTTCCCTTTCCATATGAAATTGGTAGACAGATTTTCAATTTCTTTGGAAAATGATGCTGGAATTTGTATCTGGATTACATTGAACTTATATAGTGCCATAGGCAGGATTGGCATCTTTACAGTATTGAGTCTTCCGATCCACAAGCATGGAATATTCTTCTGTTTGTTGGTTTCTTATAATAATGTTCTACAGTTTCCTCATACATATCTTTTTGTTGTTTTTGATAAATATATCCATACATATTTCAGTTTATGCCTGGCTATTGTGAAAGGTATACCTTCTTGGTCATTTTTCTACAATCCCATCAGTGGTATATACAATCCAATTGACTTCTGCCTGTTGATATTATATCCTGCCACTCTATTGTATTCCTCTATCACTTCCAGCATTCTTACTATGGAACCTTTAGTATTCTCAATATATAAAATCTTTTCACCTGCAAACGATGACAGTACACCAGCAATGATAACCTAAAAGGTAAAAGGATGGAACTGGGTGCCTATTGGACTTATCATTTGGAACACAGGTAACAATAACATGACTAGATGTGCTCCCATTTGTATGGCATGCACAGGAGAGGAGAGTGTGAGAGAAGCTTCCAGAGGTATCGGTAACTTAGATTTTATCTTTTGAACAGAACCTTTCCTGTTTGTGTCACTTGTCATAAAAGTGTAATTTCTAAAAGTTTAATTTCTGGTGAGCCAACACAAACCAAACCCTTTGCCCTTGAATCGATGTGGACTTCAGAGGGGTCCATGTGCTACAGAGTAGAAATGCTCCATTGAGTTTTCTTTATGGAAACTGAGTCCCAGGCCTTTCTTCTGCAGTGGCCCTTGGGGTAGGGCACTGATTTTTCTTTTCCTTCTGATCGGAGTTCATTCGTTCATTGTCATGGCTTCTGTGTCATTACCAAACTGCTTTACCAATATTGGATATGGCTTGAAAGGAGATTCAAATTCCTCCGTGAAGCTTCAGAAAGTTAGTGTTGATCCAAAGAAGCACCTCCCAAACTCACATGCCATAGAAAACCTCAACGTAGTTTTGGTTTTCTACATGATAATCCTAGTTTTCATGTCTGGTCTGGTTTGCTTTGTTTTCCCTCTTTCTCCTAATTATTTCCTCTTTCTCTACTCACTTCTATGACATCCTGTCCACAGGCTCAATGCCTGTTGCTGTCAAATACATTCGAGTCATGCTCATTGTATTATTCTAGAAAAACAAATCCAGGTAAACTCATAAGTGTGCAAGAGAGAACTTTATATCAAAGAGTAATTGTATATTAAGAAAACCTCCCAGTCCAGATCAAGTCCATAAGTCCGATATGAGGCCATCTGTCTGATATCAGTCTATAAATTTCGCTTCAGACTCATGCAACACATTCAATGATGATGAATGCAGGAAGATCACAGACTAGTGGATGGAAAGTCTTATGGATCTAGTGATGGTAGAAGAATCTTTTTACTGGTGTGGGTCTCCACGTGGTTCCTCCAGCTCCACTTCTGGCTCCATCAGTGTAACTCCATGTGGTTTGTCAACAGGAATGTCTCACCAGGAGAGAGTGTGTATCTGCCCCCAGTGAGCTATTTATCTCCTTCACGCCTCTAAATGAGGTCACCAACCCGATTGACAGGCTAAACTCCACCTCTTTGTAAGTTGACAAGAGATTATGTCCTGTATTTTTCCGAACCATAAGATGCATCCAGTTTTTAGAGTGAAAACAAGAAAAAGATATTCTGAACCAAGTAGTACCAGTATACTAAAATATTAAAGTTAAGCAAAATATGGTAATATTTAACAGTGTAAACTCAACAGTGATATTAAGAACCATCATCACTTTCATTAACAAGTGAGGGGGCCATGTGCTGTGCCGATCATGAGGCCTGACTGACATGGAGACTCCAGGAAGGGGGACTTCCCCCAAACACAGCAATCCACAGCATGCAAAGAGCAGCAGACAGTAAGTGGGCTCATGGGATCATAAATAAACACAAGTTCTGGGGCACCACACTGTTGGACCCTAAGATGCACTGTCGCAGTCATATACTTATGTTCATTTCATGATTGAGATGTAGGGGTGGAGTCTGGCCTGTTAATCTGGAGATAGCCATGGAGTAGACAATCAGGTCTCTGTGTGGGCATGGCTTTCTCCTGATATGTCTGGGAAATCTCACAATATTTCCCTCATGAAGATGAGAAGCTCTCTCCCCAGTTGTTGGGAGTTAGTCTTAGAGACGATTAATCACGAACGAGACAAGATGGCAGTGTCTGAGGAGCCAGAGAAGCCACATGGCTTTGCTCTGATATAGTCAGACCTCTGAAGCTGGAGAGGCCACGTGGAGACCCCTGCCAGCGATGAGTTGCTTCTGCCACCACTGGGTGCTGTTGATGAACCCTGATCCCTAGACCCTTGCCAGCGCCGGGATCTGCACCCATTAACCTGTGACTTCGTGAGTCGGAAGGAGACATTATAGACTGGTATCGGGCATATGGGCTAATATCGGACTTATGACTTTGAACCTGACTGGGTTGGGATGCTTTCTCAGTGTTCCATTCCTTTCATATATAAACCATTCCCTTATATCCATATGCATATCCATAAATTTGTTCCTCTATTCTTCCCAGACTATCACATGCACCCTCGTTTCTCCCCCCCTACTTTTCGGGGAATGGGGGAAGTACATCTTATGGTCTGAGAAATACAGTAACTACTACACCCATTATAAAAATGCTTGGTGAAATCTTTACTCAACCTACATTCATCTGCCCTCTTGTACTTTATATTTTACTGGCAAAGGAATCTGTGGTAATTACTTTTGTTGTCTATCTACCCATGTGCTTGGATGGTGCAATCTAACTGCCCTTCTACGCCCTACCTGGGGTGAAGTGGTGTCACAGAGAGAAGTACAGTGAGTTATGGACACTCACAGGATGGGGAGTGAGCTATAAATAGGGACCTGGAAGATGAATAGAGACTAGTCAGATAAAAATTATACTGTATATAGGATACTATCTATGCCAACCTGAAGGTAAGAAAACATGCTGAGTTCATGGAACTTGGTGATTTTCTTTTTGTCCTGTAAATATATTTTTTTTAAAAAAAATCATTCTATTGGGTTTTTTTCATCTCATCACAATCCATACATCCATACTACATCCATTGTGTCAAGCACATTTGTATGTTGACTTCATTTTCAAAACATTTGCTTTCTACTTGAGCCCTTGGTATCAGTTCCTCATTTCCCCCCTCCCTATCCATTCCCCCACTTCCTCATGGATCCTTGATAATAATTTATAAATTATTATTTTGCCATTCTTACTCTGTCTGGCATCTCCCTTCACCCATTTTTCTGTTGTCCACCCCCCAGGAAGGAGGTTATATGTAGATCCTTGTAATCGGTCCCCCTCTTCCAACCCCACCCTCCCTCCACCCTCCTAGTATTGCTACTCTCATCACTGGTCCTGATAGGATCATCTGTCCTGGATTCCCTGTTTCCAGTTCCTATCTGTACCAGTGTAAATCTTCTTGTCCAGCCAGATTTGTAAGGTAGAATTGGGATCATGATAGTGGGGGTGGGGGTGGGGGTAGGGAAGAAGGATTTAAGAACTAGAGGAAAGTTGTATGCTTCATCACTGCTACAATGCACCCTGACTGGTTTGTCTCCTTCCCTCAACCCTTCTGTAAGGAGATGTCCAGTTGCTTACAGATGCACTTTGATTCCCCAATCTGTACTCCTCATTCACAATGATATTATTTTTTTGTTCTTTGATGCCTGATATCTTATCCCATTGACACCTCATGATCACACAGGCTGGTGTGCTTCTTCCATATGGGCTTGGTTGCTTCTGAGCTAGATGGTTGTTTGTTTACCTTCAAGTCTTTAAGACCCCAGATGCTATATTTTTTGATAGCGAGGCACCATCAACTTTCTTCACCACATTTGCTTATGCATACATTTATCTTTGATGATTATGTCGTGAAGGTGATCATCATGAAATGCCAGCTTAATAGAACAAAGTGTTCTTGCATTGAGGGAGTATTTGACTAGAGGTCCATCTGCTACCTTAATGCTAAACCTATAAATATATGCAAATAGATTGAGTATCCTATCATGTATCTGTATATTTACATATGTACACGCACATATTTAGACCTCTATAAATGCCCTTTGCCTCCTATTTATTTCCTTTTCTTTGTGTCCCTATATCACGTTCAGCCTTCATTTAGGTTTCAGTAATTTCTCTTGGTTACATTGCCTTGATCAAGCCCTACCAGGCCTCTTCCACCTTCCTTGCTACTGATTTTGGATCATTTGTTGTTCCCTTGTCCCTGGGTTAGTTAATATTACTTCCTTTCCCCCACCTTTCCCTCTCCCATGTCCCCCAGAACCATCATTCCAATTGTTTTCTCCTCCAGATTGTTTATCCAGTCTCTCTTAACTAGATAGACCTGCAGAGATAATAATATGCACAAAAAACCAAGGCAGAGCAAAAGAAAGTGACAAAATGGCAGCAGCAACAACAAAACCAATGACGGAAGAAGGAAAAACCTGTAAATAGTTCAAGTCTTGTTCGTTGACCTTTAGGAGTGGTTTCCAGTTGAATCTGATGGGGTGCCAGGCCCTGATCCCAAAGTCTATTTTGGGTTCTCCTGGAACTTCCTTGCGCTTCACCCCTTCCTGTTCTGTTGCATGCCTTTAATGTTTTGCCTTGGTGTGGTGGGGTCAGATCAGGCACAATTCCCACACAGTTTCTCCAGTGTTGCCCAGTGTAGGGCTCTGGGTCAGTGAGGGATATCATGTCTCAGTGGGGCCGGCCATATGGCTGGTCTTCTCTGTGCATTGGCTACTCTGGGGATATCACGGGGATATCGTCTTCGATTCTTGGTGGGCCAGGATGCGCTCCACCCTCTCTTACTCGTCCCTCATTTGCTCCCACGTGCTCTGATTAGACATGTGCCTCTCCCTGAGCTTCAACGTCAGTCTTGTCCTCTGAAGGAAATTTTTCTGGGGTGAGGTACAGCTATCCAAGTAGTTGGGATTTGGGCCATCCCCTCAGACCTCTCTACTGGTGCCCTGCTTCCTGCTGGTATAGTGCATTCACATCTTGGAGCACTGGGTTGAAGTCTGGTCTCTCTTTCCCTGTAAAGATATAAACAAGACCCTCCCCTTTGGTGGGTTAGTGCCCTGGAACTTGGTGATTTTCATATGACTTGTGTGGTGGTCATGTGCTTATGTTAATTTCATGATTGAGATGTAGGTGTGGAGTCTAACCTGTAAATCTGTAGATAGCCATTGAGTAGCCAGTGAGGCCTCCGTGTGGACGTGGCTTTTCCTGAGACTTCTGGGAAATCTCACGATATTTCCCTCATGGAGATGAGAAGCTATCTCCCCAGTTGTTGGGAGTCAGGCTCCAAGACAACGAACTATGGCCAAGACAAGATGGCAGCATTGGAGGCGCTAGAGGAACCAGAGGAGAAGCCACATGGCCTTACCCTGATGGAACCAGATCTCTGTAGGTGGAGAAGCCATGTGGAGAGCCCTGCCAGCACTGAGTTGCTTCTACCACCATTGGATGCTGTTGATGGACCCTGAGCCCTGGAAGCGAGGAGCCATGGGGAGACCCCCACCAGTGCCAGGATTCTGCACCCACTGGTCTGTGATTTTATGAGTCAGAAGGAGACGTTATAGACTGGTATCGGGCATATGGGCTAATATCAGACTTATGACTTTGTACTGGACTGGGTTGGGATGCTCTCTCAGTGTCCCATTCCTGTTGTATATTAACCTTCCCCTTATGTCCATTTACATGTCTATGAATTTGTTTCTCTTGTCTACCTGAACTAACACAACGTGGTATCTACCTTCCTCTTTTGTTTGCTCAATCTGATCTCATAGATCTCAAGACATTTACTTAAGACACTCCTTACACTCAGATGGTCTAATTAACATAGCAAAGACTACCCATTCCCAAATGGGATTATCACCACAAGTCAATAGAATGTATATGTATATGTATATGGCTATGTTAGGAGGGCTATGGTTTTACTTGTGGTGGTAAAGGAAGGCCTCCCATAGGAGACCTAAGGGGGAAAAGACTCAAAGGAAAGAAAGAACCTGTAATGTGACTATCTAAAGGAAGAATAGTCAAGGGAGAGGGACTAGTAATGTACAAAGGTCTTGAGATGGAAATGTGCATAGTGCCTTAAGAGACCTCAAGGAGACCAGTATGGCTGGGGCGAATTGAAAGAAGGCCAAGGTAACAAGGCAATGGTCAGTAAGGGGACAGAAGCTAAACTTTGTGTGACTGTGTTGATGATGGTAATAATGGTATTAAATTTTAGATGAGAAGATAATGGGAAGACAGCAAGTATATCATTCACGAAGAAAGCAAAAGGTCATTAAAAAGAGAGGAGAGAAGAAAAGATCAAAATGTATGTTAGAAGCGACTCTCAAAGTTGTCCTTAATTATGGAGTAGGTATGCAAATACAAGAATGATAAAGTCAAGGGGCTGAATAGAAAATTTCAAAGAGTACCACAAGAAGATAAAGTAAAATATTATCATGAAATGTGGAAAGACCTAGAGTTAGATGGTAGAAAATGCTCAGCATATCTTAAACTGCAAGAACTGAAAACAAAAAACAACTCAAGTCTGGAGTTGCCATCTTGAAAGATTCTTTGGGAAAAATATCTAATGATGCAGGAAGCGTCAAAAGAAGACAGAGCTTGTTGACATTCCATCATTGCAGGAAGTACCATATGAAGAAGTACCAATGATGGTGAGGGAAGAAATTCAAACTGTCCTCAAAGCATTAGCCAAAAACAAGGCTCGAGGAATTGAAGGGATACCATTGAGATGTTCCAGCAAGCTGATGAAGCACTAGAAGCACTTACTCATCTATGTCAAGAAATATGGAAGACAGTTTAATGACCAATGGACTATAAGAGATCTATATTTATACTCATTATAAAGGATGACCCAACAGATAAGTAGCGTGATACCACATGCAAATAAAATGTCGCTGAAGATCACTCAACAACAATTGCAGCAATCCATTGACAGGGAACTGCCTGAGGTTCTGGCTGAATTCAGAAGAGGCCATGGAACAAGGGATATCATTGCTGATGTTGGGTGCATGTTGGCTAAGAGGAGAGACTACCGGAATGATGTTTACTTGTGTTTTACTGACTATATCAAGACATTGGACTGTGTATGTCACAAACTATGGATAGCCTTGAGAAAAATGGGAACTACAGAACACTTTATTGTGCTCATGTGGAACTTGCACATGGACCACAAGGCAATTGCTTGAACAGAACAAGGGAATGTTGATGTTGTCAGGTGAGGTGAGTGACCCTAGGTAAAACAAAGTGAAACACTTCCCAGGCATCACCATGTTCACAATTGTGCCTAGGTTTGGGCCCGTTGTTGTAGCTACAGTGTCAATCCATCTCTCTGAGAGCATTTGCCTCCTTTGCTGATCCTCTACCAAGCAAGAGGAGATTGTAAGGTTTAAAATCAGAAATGAGTGTCCATCCAGATTATATCTTCTCAATATCTTTATTCAATTTGTATGGCGAGCAACTCATCAGCGAGGCTGGAGTATATGAAGAAGAATGTGGCATTAGGATTTAAGCAAGGCTTATTAACAACCTGTGATATGCAGATAGCACAACCTTGCTTCTTGAAAGTGAAGGGGACTTGAAACACCTTATTGATGAAGATCAGGATTGCAGTCTTCAGTATGACTTAAAACTCAATATAAATCCTCACATCTGGATCAATAAGTGACAGTGTGATAAATGGAAAAAAGCTTGACCTTGTTAAGAATGTTGCCCTACTTGGTTCCATTATCAGTGCTTAGAGAAGCGGCAGTAATCAAAAAGTATGCTGCATTTGGTAGATTTGCTGCACAAAACCTCTCCAAAGTATTGAATAGCCGGGATGTTACTTTGAGGACGAAGGTGCGTCTGACTCATGAATTTCTCTTCAGACACTCAGCATATGCAATGATGTCGAATGCAGGAAGATCAGAGGCTGGTAAGTGGAAAGGCCTCTGTGTCCATGGGCAGTGGACACATCTCCAGGGCTCTGGCTGCCATCTGTGTGGCTCCATGTGGCTTGTCAGCAGGAATGTGTAGCAGCCAGAGACCGTTCCCAGAATCCTCATCAGAAGGCCACACCCACAAGAGGGGTTGTCAGGCTGTGACTTGTTTGACAGGCAAAACTCCACCCCTTCATTCTTTCATCTAGCTGACATGAAATTATGAATGACCACAAATAATGAAGACCAAAGAAAAATCGATGTATTTGGATTGTGGTGCTGTAGAAAAATATTGAAAGGATCATAGACTGCTAAAAGGATGGACAACTCTGTCTCAGAAAAAGTATACCCAGAGTGGTCCCTGCGGGCAAGGGTGGCAAGATGTCATCTTACATACTGGACTTTTCTAGCTATAAGCTGCACCTGACCATACGACACACCCAGTTTTTAGAGCAGGAAAACAAGAAAAAATATTCTGAACCGAATAGTACCAGTATACTAAAATGTTCTGGGATACCACACCTTTGGGCCATAAGATGTACCCTCGTTTCCTCCCCACTTTTTTGGGGGGAGGGGTTAAGTGCATCTTGTGGTCTGAAAAACATGGTACTTTGGACATGTTGTCAGGAGAGACCAGTCCCTGAAGAGGGGCACCAGGTTTGGTAAAGTGGAGGGGCAGGCAGCAAAAGAAAGAAAGCCCCTCAACAAGATGGACTGACACAGTGGCTGCAGTCATGCACGGATTCAACAATATTCCTTGCCAACACCATCATTAAGCATAGGGACAATTGTGAAGATGCCACAGGACTCGTCAGTATTTTGTATTCTTGGCAGTATAGGGTCCCTATGAGTTAGAACCAACTCAATGGCACCTGACAATAATAACGCCATTCATATAAACTCACTTCTCCTCAAGCAGCTTCTTACCTAATCTTTCTAATTGTTTCTTGTCAATTTGATTGACCTAGAAGAGCACAAATTTCAAGACAGGCATTCCATATCAATCAAGCTAAATGATTGTTTTTAAGAAGACTTTAGGGCATATATATTGGTTTAAAGCTTAAAGATCAGCTCAGAAAATGACTTCAGGGATTCATCTAGCTGTAGGATCTTCTTCGTTGGGAATAACACAAAGTCAACTGAGAAGGGACTGTGGTTTGGATCAGGGTAGCAGCAGTGGGAGTGATAAAAGGGGGTCTAATTGTATTTTCAAAGTAGAGCAAATCAAAGTGATTAGGAATGAATGTGAGGAGTAAGAAAAAAAGAGATGATTTTTAAGCAATTAGGAATAATGGGGTTTAGAGTAGGTTTGAGAGAACTTGAGTAGCTTGACTTGGGCAGTATTAACTTGTAACACCTGCTGATTATAGAAAATGAGCGATCAAGAAGGCATTTGGATATGTGTCTGGTTTCAGAGGGCCAGACTGGAGACACAAAAGTGGGAGTGGTAGTTAATACTGAATATGTGCAGTAAGGATGAGAGATTTGAGTGACATGGTGACAGAGGTAAAGTTTTGGGGGCTTTGGGCTTGGTCATTTGTTAGAAGAGCCATTAAAATTATTTTATTGGGGGTTTGTTCAACTCTTATTACAATACATCCATCCATTCATCCATCCATAGTGTCAAGCACATTTGTACATTTGTTGCCTTAATCATTTTCAAAACATTTTCTTTCTATCTGAGCCCTTCTTGGTATCAGCTTCTCATCACCCCCCCCTTCCCTTGTCCTCTCTCCCTCATGCACCCTTGATAATTTATAAATTATTATTATTTTTCATGTCTTACACTGACTGATGTCTCCCTTTACCACTTTTCTGTTGTCTGCCCCCCACCAGGGTGGGTTATATATAGATTATTGTGATTGATTCCCCATCTTCCCCCCATCTTCCCTTCCCCTCCTGATATTGCTACTCTTGTTGTTGGTCCTGAGAGGTTTATCTGTCCTGGACTTCCGTGTTTCCAGCTCTTGTCTGTACCCATGTACATACTCTGATCTTGCTGGAACTGTAAGGTAGAATTGAGGTCATGATAGTGGGGTGGGGGAGAGGGAGCACTAAAGAACTAGAGGAAAGTTGTGAGTTTCATCAGTGCTGTACTGCACCCTCACTGGAGAAGAGCCATTGTTTGTTGAGGAATAAACTTATCTCTATTTTTATAAGTTCTTAATGGCTGATTTCAAAGCATTTATTTGACGGAAACTTGATACTATGTAGGAAAGCATGCAAGTTAATCCTTTTATGGATGTGAGTAATTAATTTAATCCCTTGGTAGCTGAGACGATTTCAACATTATTCTTTGCCAACCCCAAAATTCAAATGCATCGGCTTTCTTTGGCCTTTCTTATTTAATGTCTAGTTATCACGTACACACAAAGAAATTGAAAATACCATAGCATAGGTCAGGCCCTTTTCAGTCCTCAAAGGGATATTTGGATTAGGGTGTGGGTGAACAGTATTGAGGAAACTATGGACTGCCCGAAGAGCAAACAAATCCCACTGCTTCATCCTGCTACCCAGTTTCCTTCTGCAGAACTGAAGTCAAAGCAGTTCACTGCAGTGGAGTCCACGCTGACTCCTAGAGATCGTATCAGAGGGGTAGAGCTGGCTCTGTGCATTTCTGAGAGAGTAACTGTGGGATTAGAAAGCCCAGTCTTTCCCCCAAAGAGTGGCCGATGGTGACAAACTGCTCACCTGGAGGATCGAAGCCCTATGCACAGCCCGTAGGACCCCAGGGCTCCGTCTGCAGTACTGGTGCACGGTTGTAGGGAAGGCAGTGGTACAGTTGGGCTGTGAGCTGTCTGGTCGGCGATTTGAAAGCACCAAGAGCTCTGCGGGGGAAAGACTGGCTTTCTCCTCCTATAGAGAGTTACCGTCCTGGACACCCACAGGGCATCACTGTGAGGCAGCATGAGCTCCACAGCTGCCAGCGTGGGTTGGTTGTATTGTAAGAGAGACTATAGACGTAGTTGCCTTTTGGGGCGGAGGGGTTGGAGAGACAAAAAAAATGTATCGTCCTCAGACTCATTCCAGCGCCAAATGAGCATGCCTAATTTCTGGGAGGGTTTTTGGTGTGCATGAGAGCCCTCCTACTGTTGATGTACATTTTCAGGATTCAACATTTTAATTCCCAGAATATTGAGACCGTCATAATATTAAAAACTCAAGTAAACTAAGCCCACTCGCAGTGACTCGCTTTGCAGGACAGAATAGAATCGTTCCCTGTGGCTTCTGAGACTGTAAATGTTTACGGAGGAGGCAGCCTCGTCTCTCTTCCACAGAGCACCTAGTGGGTTCACATTACGCCCTTTCTGTCAGAAGTCCCATGTACGACCCACTGCACCACCAGGCCTTCTTGGGAGAATATTCCATCAGACCAAAGCTGCACCTTCTCCTCGGTGGAAAAACTAGGTATTTGTATTGTAGTATTGTATTCTTACTAAAACTAACTTTTATGCTGAATAGTTTCATTAAAAATCCTGATGTATTTTGAAACACTGGATTTTGGAATGTTGATTGAATACCATGGAAAGTTTGGGTAAAGTGAAGTAGAGGGTCTTTAAGGGGGATGATTCTATTCCGTTGAGAATTCCACGGAGCCTGCGTGATGGCCACGTGAGTTCAACCTGTGTCCAAGTCTTCACCTCCACTGGCATGGCGTTCATTCTGATGAGATGTTCTCAGCAACCCAGAGTCATCCAAACCTCACTGCCCTCAGGTGAGATCTGACTCCAAGAGACTGTGAACTCTTTACAGGACGAGAAAGCCCTGTCTTTTGCCTGAGGAGCGGCTGGTAGTTTGGAACTGCTGACTCTGCAGTCGACAGCCCAACACACAGTCACTGTGCTACCAGGGCCCCCTTGCGACCCAGTAGGACAGAGTACAGCTGCTCTTATGAGTGTCCAAGGTTGTAAATCGCTATGAGAGCAGAACACATGCAGAGCAGCTGGTGGTTTGAACTGCTGAACGTGTGGTTCACAGTCCACCTGGTAACCCGCCACGCCACTGCACCTTGCTGCCTAGGTGTTTTGGATCAATCTGTTTGGCCTCTTCAAATGAAAATTGGGACACTCTGGGGTAAGCACTAGCCTGTGGGTGGTCAGACCCACCAGTGTGCTCTGCTGGAGAAGGATGTGGCTCAGCTCCCTAAAGGTTTGTAGACCGGGAAACCCGAGTGTTGAGATGAGTCTGAATTAACTCAATCACAGCGAATTTGGGTTTTGTAAGTTGTCATCGTCTCATCTATGTTGTTGTTGCTGTTAAACGCCATGGAGTCAGTCGGTTTTGACCCACAGTGATTTTCACACAGCAGAACCAAATGCTGCCCGGTCCTATGCCATTCCTATCATCAATGTTAGAGCCCAGGTTGCGACCGCAGTGTCAATCCTTCTTATCTAGAATCTTTCCCTTTTCTGCTGCCCTTCTATTTTATTAAACACAATGTCCTTCAGGGACCGATCTGATAACATCTCCTCTATAACATGAGAATAATTCTGTCTAGCTCATAAAATTGTCCAAAGGAGTAAATCTGCCACACAGTCTGGGTGATAATTATTCCCCATCTCTCATGGCCAAGTCCCTGTGAGAGAATTACTCAATAGTGTTGAAAATATTGTGAGGGTCAATTGTCCTACTTCCTTCAGTTGAATGCCTCCTTCTTTTGAATCCTCATTCCCAATGGAAAAGAGTAGATTCCTGGTCATTACAAAAGGCAACATGGAGGTGGGACTGGGGAAGAATGTTTCTGAAGACAAGTAGGTGGAGATTCTTAAGGAAATGGGAGAGAAGCCAGGCAAGGAATCCAATAGCAGGGGCCCAGATTTATGGTAACGTGTCCGATGAAGGTGTTGTGGTATGTCCAGAGACACTGGGTTTCTTAAGTGTCGAGCAACTCCAATTTCTAGAGACTCTAGAGAGCGACCTCATGGTCAGAAAGGTAGAGGGGCAACCAAAGAGAGGGGGTCTTTGACAGACGGACCCTGTGGCTGTAACAGCGGTACCACACAGGGGGACAGGAGTGAGCGTGGTGTTAAGACTGGACTGTGTTCCTTTCTGTTGTGCACGGTGGGTCAGAGAGGACTCAGTGGCACTTTATAACGGAGAGGACTTCTGCACCCCACAAACAAGAGCTGTCTGTTGTCAAGAGCTCCCCTATTTTAGGGTCACGTGGTACAAGAACACTTGACAATTAGAACTATTTTCCCATTTATGCACAATGTAAGCTGCTTTATGGTTTGACTCTCAGAAGTGGCTCGAAGACGGACTTTGGTGGATTTTCCCCCACTAAATTGTTTGGAAGTGGGCTCAGAGTTAGGACTAACCTTATTCAAATAGCATTGAGAAGTGTTCAGATTTCAAATCACAGCAGCAAGAATTTTAAGTAATTCTTTGATGTTGGTCAGGTGGAGCAAGGTTTTTGAAATGTGTAAAGGGCAAAGCCCCTGCCACCGTCCTTCACCTTCACTTTCCTGGCAACACTCATTGCCATTGAGTTGGTGTGGACTCATAGGGATCCCATAGGACAGGGGAGAACTGCCTGCTGGGTTGCTGAGACAGCAACTGTTTACGGGCTCAGAAAGCCCAGTCTTTCTCCCAAAGAGCAGTTGGTGATTTTGAACTGTTGACTTCTTCGATTGCAGCCCCACTTGTAACTACTCTGCCACCAGAGCTCCTCCTAGCAGAGCAGGACTGCAGAATAGAAGATTCTCTTTCCGGGTTCCGGCTACTACCAAGGTCAGTGCTATGTTACCTGAAATTGAGGTCTGTACCTTGGACCACATAACCATTTGACTCATTTCAAATTAGAGGAAGAGATAGAAGTTTATTAGGGGGTGAATACAATGAGGAAACTGGAAGAAACATAGTGGTGTCCTGATTGAGACCAGAATTTAGAGAGAATATCTATCTTATCCTTTGGAAAGGCATACATAGATATTTTACAAGAACTCAGGTTTGGGGGAGGGACGTTAACTATAAGAAACATTTCTTGACCATGGACAAGCAAACAGAATAAGGTGCTTTTCATTAGTCTAATCTCAAAAGGTCTTTATTAGCTAACTAGATAGCTTTTAATCACTGGTAGGTAAATAAGAGAAGATAATCAGCATCATCTGGTCCTTCTAGGTGACATCTGCATCCAACCTGTTTATCATTGAGCTCGCTAGTGAGTTATAACAATTCCAGAGACTGCATTAAGTAAAGCACTTAGGGGGATTTTTTTCCTAACTACATGAAGTAAAATAACGTGTGCAAGTCATGTATTTAAAGTACAAATAATAACCCTTTCCCACAGGATTGCAGGGATATTAAATGACGAACTGCCTGGCTTACAGTTAGCATTTAATAAATGAAACCAATTACCATTCTGTAAGTATGGTAATGGTATTTATCCAAATATTTAATGTCAAAGTTCCTTCAACTGTTACCTTCTGAAAATCTTGTTAGGAGCCACAACATGTTTGCTGTGAAAGAGGAATGCTATTAGCTCACTTTAGGTCTGAATTACCTTAATGATGTTTACTCTATGGCTTTCTTTTAGCTTACTTACCTCTAGATGTTTGACATGCTGAACTTTTCAGCTTTAAAAGATTAAACACTGGGATCTATTTCATCATTGAGCCAAGGCTTCTGGATTCAACCCTCTGCTGAGAATGACATTTTTTCAGCATCAGAATCTAGAGACGGTTGGTAACTAGATTTCCAGATGATGCTTAGGTATACATCGATGTAGAAGAATCACCCAGGGATCGACAAGTCCCAGCAGGGGGATCTTGTTACTATGCAGTCTCATTCCATTTATCTGGCGTGGGAAGGCAAGTTGCCACCTCAGCAAGGGTAGAAACAGACTACAGGGAGCCTGAAGGGACCTTGGGGGCTATGTGTTAGGCTCCTAATGGCAAGGTAGGGACCCACCTGCTGCTCCTTGGGAGATCATGAGGCTTTCTGTTCCTAGGAAGATTTACGACTTCAGAATCCTACAGGGGCAGTTCTTCTCATAGGGGCCTGAGAGTAGGAAGGGACTCAACTGCAGTTTGGCGGTGGTGCTTTAACAAAGATAGCAAGACTGTACACCTTCACTGTCATTCTCAGGGTATCAGACAGATGGTCATGGAAGCCCGTAGACTCTGTGGCAAGTCCATTGGAGTGCGGTCCTGATTAACCTTTCAGTTGGTAGTAGAGTACAGCTGTGTTATGAATTAGATTCTAAGTGATATTATTCAAGGACAAGGCTGTTTTTAAAAGCGAAATTTTGGATGCAGCTATATATTAATAAAATGCAGAATATAGTTAAAAATCAACTATATTGACTCCCACCAGAGGGTAGTGATGCCCCCCCCCACAAAAAAAATCAACTATGTTTCCATGCTATGTAAAAGATAGTAGTTGCTAAGAAAGCGGGAAAATTTTTGTGTTTTAAAAGTGGTGCCTCGGCTGAGCCCAGGTGGTGTAGTGTTTGTGTGCCGGACTGCAGCCCACTGGGTTGGAGGTTCAAATCCAGCAACAGCTCTCCAGGAGGAAGGCTGGGCCTCCTACCCCCACCACCAGAGGGCAGTGATGCCCCCCCCCAAAGAAACAAAAACAGCAACAACAACATACAAGTGGTGTCTCTTGAGAAATTTTTCTTTTTGTTATGCAATGGATAAGGAGTTCTAATGGGACACCATTAGGCAGTTGGCTGCTGAAAGGTGAGTGGTTTGAACCCATTATTAGTCTCAGGAGAAAAGACCCAACAACTTGCTCCCATAAATATCACAGCCTAAGGAACTCTCCTTGGAGTGGTTAAGTGTGTTGGGGGGTTGGTTTTTTGGGGGGTGGGTGGGGGGTTGAAATCTGCAACATCAGCAGTTCAAAACCAGCAGACTTCTGGGAGAAAGTTGGAAGTTTTACTCTCATAGGGTTGGTTGTGGAAACTCACGGGAACAGTTTGACCTGCCCTGTAAAGTCACTATGATTCAGTATTGACCGATGGCGGTGAGTTTGAATTTCTTTTGTTTTTGTTTTGAATCTGACATATGTAAATGCCGTGAGCTGGAATCTAGATGAACATCCAACAATATAAAATCTATAGGGACAACCTCCCTTGAACAGATTATCCTTAATCTGCTGTGGCCCTAAGGTAAAGTGACCAGATTTTAAGTGGGACACCACAGACCTGGGGGTTGGCGCTTCTTGATAAAAATTTGATACAAAAAAAAAATTGGTCTATATGGAGCAACAAAAATTTTCATAGAATGCAAAAATAGTATTATAATGTATTTATTTTAATTTAGAGATGCCATGGGATGTTGTTACATTGTTAAAAAGTGGGATGTCTGGTCACTTTACATAAAGGTTCAAACCACTCACCCTTAAATTCATGATGAGCCAACACAAGTCAAGTGTTTAGGAACAAGAAATGATCCATGTTGAATAGACAGTCGTATCTGCTTAGAATATACGTAGATTGACGGGATTTTTTTTTGTTTTTGCCTAATTGCCTTAGGTTTTCTGATTATGAACATTCTATGTCTAAAATACAGTACTCTGGAAAATTTCGCTCTGTATGAGAAACCTAGTGGACCTGCCTTTCCACCTATCAGTCTGATCTGACAGTCCCATCTCACCATGCTTGGCAATCATGAGAATTCCCCATGCTCAAAAAAAGAAGAAAAAAAGACTGCTGATTAAGTCTTTTATTTGAAGGCTAGTAAACCATGCTTTGTTCAAGCAAAGAAGATGAAAACACCTAAAGTTAAGTTTGGTCCGTTCCGTTCATAATTATTTGGGTCAAACCCTGCTGATTCTCTACCTCAAAGTTCAGTCTCATTCTCGTACTTGCCTTTGTGTCTGTCCCTAATTCCTGAGTTGACTTGCTTGTTGTTGACGATGTGTGGTAACGCTCATGACACACGGAGTAAAGTGCAGGCTACGTCATCCAAGAGGTACTTCTTACATCATATGCAACAGTGACGTGATGCAGTCCTTCATTGTACTTAGCGGGCTAGAAGCTTCTGATTCCAGCATTGTCGCACAAATAATGAGCATGCTATATCTTTTTTTTTTTTTTTTTTTAAGATCCTGGGCACTCTAAGTGTGTTAAGTGCACTACAATAATCATTTTTCACAGGTTGACGACCTCAATCTCATATAGATTTTTTTATCTAGGTCGTATCTTCATCGTGGTGCCCATGGACCTGGAGAGCTGGTTCTGGGTAGCAGGCCTACAGCAGCCTTCCATGGAGTTTCTATAGCCATCTGGCAGCAGGATTCTTTCCTGGCTCTGCAAACCACCTTCTTCTTATTTTGGGGGGTGGGGCGAGCGGTGGGCATCACTGCCGTCTGGTAGGAGTGAGCAAACCGCCTTCTTCTATGAAGGAAGATATCATTTTTCCCCTAACCTTGAAACAGTTCTCAGC